>VDFB02304052.1:0-33255 GCA_007258455.2 Sequoia sempervirens | reverse complement strand
ATATATATATATATATATATATATATATTCTCCATGATTAGTTAAGGGTTGTATGCCATGTAGAGTGGGTTGAATTCCATGATCAATATTTTTATGGTTTCCATAGTACATCACATGTATGTTTTCCTTACCTTTTGAGTTGCCAACTAGACCCTATAAATCATGGCATTCAAGTTTTGGGCCAACATGTCCTCTGTTGATGTGAATCCCTCGCACAACATAGCTCTCACCACCCTCTCCTTTACTTTCAATATATTGGATACTATATATATGCAATATCTATACTTGTATATATCTCTCTTCAATATGTGTGTGTGTGTTTGTGTCTTCTTAGTTGCTTCTTACACTTGGCTCAATGTAGATGAAGAAAAAAGTGTAAGCTAGAACTAGGTGCTCGCTATAAAGAGAGCACAGGCAATATTGCCTCCACACAAGAGAGATGTTAGACTACTATAAAGTGAAGAGGATGAAGCTATTCCCATTCCATAGCCAATTGACTTTGTAATCCAAGTGAATGTAAAAGTTACAACAAAGAAGGTTTTAGTGCAACATGAATGGTCTATGGATGTCATGGAATCTACCATGAGAGACATTGAAGACAATGAAATGTCAACATGGGGGAAACAATGAAGCATGGTCTTCCAACAACCACATTGATGAATTGGTTGACTAGTGTTACTTCTACAAAGAGGAAAGGACCCCAATAGTTTTGAATGAAGATGAAGAGGAAAAGGTTATTGAATGGTGCAAGGAGATGACTGCTATTAGCCATTGATTGGAAAATATCAATTTGAAGTTTGAAGTAGCACATGTATATGCCAAATGAGGCTAAATCCATTTAAGGATGGAGTTCCTAGTAAGTCTTAGTGGAGTGGCTTCAAAAAAAGACATCTTGATCTCACTTTGAAGACATCACAAGGACAAGAGACTACACACTGAATTGAGGCATGCAATGGTTTCCAAATTCTATGATATATTATCAAAGGCATACATAACTAATTCCTATGGTCCAATAACTATTTGGAACTATGGTGAGACTAGAATTCAAGATGGAAGAAATGGTGCAATGTGAGTGCTTACAAAAAGAGACAGTAGAAGTGTTTCTTAAATTACTCAAGAGCTAGGAGTGGATAACAATTTTATTTTGTGTGAATGTTGCTAGGCATAAAATATTTGGTTTCTATTTATTTAAGAGGAAAAAAAACATCTCAAGAACTATATAGCTCATTGTGAATCGGGTACATGTATGACTGCTCAACTTCGTGCTTGGATGACAAAAAACCTCTTTCTCAATTGGCTGCACCATTTTGCTAGTTTTGTACCTAGGGGTGTGTAACCCACTAATAGACACCTATTAAATTTTTATGGCCATGACAACCATACATTGCATTATCAACTATTAATGAAGCAAGGTCACTAGGCATTGACTTACTAACCCTACCAACCCACACATCTCACATATTGTAGCCACTAGATGTTAACATCTTCACAATCATGTTTTAATAAGGAAATAGCGACATGCATTCAAGTAAGTATCTAAATCTAGAGATTAAAAGGGCAGAGTTGGAAACACTTGGTAGTGTTTCATTTTCAAAAGCATTGATTGTTGATAACCTAAAATTAGGTTTTAAAAGAACAGGTGTTTGGCCTCTAAATCTAGATACATTAATGGAGGATATGTAGCCAAGTGAGACTTTTCAATTTTATACCCTCGAGGAAGCTTCAACTATAAAAAATATTCCAAGTCTATCTAGTATTTTATGCAAAAAAAAGAGGTTGAAGGGACAAATGGTAATCTTGTGGACAACATAGTTGATCCATTGATAGAATAAATTAATCATCCAATAGTAACACCTATTTTTTCGGAGTAACTTTATATCCAATTGGAACACCTAATTTGGAAAACTAGCATACTCAACTAGGAACACCTGATTTAGTAGACCAACATACTCCACTAGGAACACTTGATTTGGCAGACCAACATTATATGATGTGAACTTCTCTCTTTCTCTACCTAGTGCACCACATGACCCATCATGTTTGTTGGAGGAGACAAAAAATCTTGGTATTAATTTGAATGTGGATGAAGACCAAATTCTATCAATTTTAAATCTCCACCAAACAACATTGGCCCATTTGCCTTATTGCATTTTTATGTTGATTGTTGAGAATGTGAACCTGCTAAATTTGGAGGAGGTGAGGAAGTGGATGAAATTGTTAGGTGCAAGTTGAAAATGAACAAGATTCCATTGAGCCATTGTGAGGCTAAATTAGTTCAAACATCTCTCGATTCTTGAAATTACTTGTTCATCTAATCAAGGATAAGTCCAAGCATCTAGTTTCAACTATGGGATTTGACTGAGCAAACAATCCTAGCTCCTCACCATAGATGACTACATGAAGATGTTAATAGAGCGAGAGGAGAGGAAGAAGGAAATCAAATAGTTGAAAGATAAAAAGAGAGAATAGATTGAAAAATGAAAGCTTGAAAGAATTAAAGAGACCTAAAGGACCAAATGAGAATTTAAAAGGACCTTCAATGACAGGCAATTAAGGTACAAAGAGATCAAAAAAGGAAAGAGAAGGAATAGAAAAAGGGGAAAAAAAGGATTGAACGACAAGCTACTAAAAAAAGAGAAATGGAAAGGGCTAGAAAAGAGTTAGCAAGGGAAAGGCATCTGACCAATCCTTTAAATCCCTTTCTTGAAAAGAATGCAATATTCATGGACTTAGTTTCTATTCATTTCCCCTAGTATTGTCCACTGTTGCCTCACATTAGTATTAGCCAAACACAATCAAGTTTTAGTCCTATGGATTCAAAGATAACAAACATGGATGAGTAGTTGGCTAGGCAAGATTTAGAGACCAACAACACATAAATAGATTGATTTTCATCATCTCTCTTTTCCAATTTTCTTTTCATAATAGGAATATTAGATTATGAACAATTTTCTTGTCAATATTTTGAAGGTGTTTTGTTTACATAGAAATAACTTGAACAACTAAAATGTTATGTGACTAAGTGATGTAATTTTCATAATACTAATATGTTCATCTTTTTTGTTTCCCTAAAATGGATAGCCACTTGAATATAGACCAGATTTTGTAATAAGTTAATATAGTGAGTTTTTGTTATCAACAGCGAATGCTTCATATAAACATATAAAATGAAACAAACAATGCATGTTATACTATCATATCCCCAATTCTAACTCTTACCATATTTAACCCTATATGTTCACATTAAAAATATATCTCATTGTGCATGACATAAAACCCTTAATTGATCATGCAATATATATGTGTGTGTGTTTTCCATTTTTAGTTAAGGGTTGTATTCCATGCAAATACATATATCCTTAATGTGAATGTAAAGGGTTAGATATGGTAAGAGTAAGATTTGGTGTTATGATAGTTAACACACACACACACATATTAGTTTAAGGGTTGTATAAATCTTGTAACGAAATTATGATATAAATATTTATAACCCTTTTTGAAACTAATCTAGCTATAAAAGATTATATGCAAATTGGAAAAAAGCATTTCCATAGATATAAGAGTAACTATAATTGAAGAACAAACAATCCATACATCTAATTCAGTTGAATGTAAATGAACAAGGCTATATGTCAATGAAACAATAAATGCATGTTATATCATCATATCCCCAATTCTAATCTTACCATATTTAACCATTTACGTTCACATTTAGGATATATCCCACTCTGCATGTGTCATATCTTCTTTTTCAGATAGGTAGTTATAGAGTGAGACCCTGTCGTCTTATCACATTTCATAACAAAAGAGTTCAAGAGCATGCAGTTTGGAATATAATCTATTTAGTGTGCAATACACCTCATATCCAAAATTTAGGCAAAGAGGATCAATATTCAGAGAGTTATTATTGTCAAAAGATCACTTTGTATTGTAGTCCAACTTCACCCCACCTGGCCTGATTGGGAGATCATACCACATCTTACCACAAAAGGAAGTTTTAGGTTGTGGTTCAGAAAACATAACCTATAGGGCCATATCTACCACATATTTAGAGATCTAGAAAGACAAAGCAATTCCTAGTGAGAACTCATTGTTAGAATATGCCTGCACTAGATTCCCAATAAGAAACTCTACAGGTGAATGGGATGAGTATTTTGTGGAGTGTAATGAGATAATTTTGAAGCAAGAGGATAAGGGAGGAGATCCATGGAGTGCATCAATAGGTCTGCAACAAGATATGTCGGTCCTAAGCAAGAATTTCCTTTAGGTCTTAAGGTCGACCTAAGTGTAGCATGTAGATATTTGAATTTTGGACTTGAGCACCACTTTGGCTCAAGCTGGAATATTCTTGAAGGAATTAGTAGCATATACGTATAGCTAGCTGAATTCTATATTGGGGATCTGATTATTATGTTCCCTCTTTTTATACAATTTGAACATTATGTTTGAAACCCTTTTGTGGATGAAAACCCACAAGAGTTGTAGTCATTGGATGAAACCCAAGTGATTACTTGGATATGAGGATGAAAATTCTTTGGTTATTGAGAGATTTCTCACTTCAGAGATTGCATTGTTCTTCAAAGAAGTCCTATAAGAAATTGTTGTTTGATTTGAATATATTTGCATCAGCTGGTTGATATAATTGGCTTATCAATCTGCGATTTCAAGTTTTTATGTTTCGTAAATTGTTGTTCATTGAATTTTAATCTACAAATGAGTGTTTTGTGTTAAATTATATGTCTAGGACATTACAATGGTATTAGAGCACAATCCTGCCAACTTGTAGGGTTTAGGGTTTTACTAATGTTTTGATGTTGAGTGATAGGGAAATTATATATCAGAAGAGATTGAAAAATTTAAATCAAGATCGAGATCTACATCCTAAGGAGGGAGAAATGGTGGAGGAAGAAGAAAGAATCAAAGAAAAAATCATTGAAATTCATGAGATCACAAGAGGACGAAAGGATATCCCCACAACCCTAGCAGAAATAAGGGATGTTTTTAAGATCTTGGCAGACAAAATATGAGGAGGAAATATGAATCAAAATGGTCCTAGAGGTGAAGCATCATCCAAAAATGGCAGAGGTGATGATACAACCCATAGTGCTCTGACAAGGCCCTTAAAGAATCTATTCCTTCTAGAAATTGAATAAGATCGGGGTGAACCAATATACACTAGTGCTTTTAGCCCAAAAAAGATCCATAAGTGGCATGGAGAATATCAATCTCTACTGGATGAAATCAAAGCAGATTTGTCTTGGGTAGAATACATGGAAGTTGCAAGGAAGAGTGAGCCATAGAAGAAAGGATTGTACAAGAGCAAGGACTTGAAGCACAAGTTGGAGAAGCTTACAACGACTTGTTTTGATGGGAGTAATAAGATCTCAACAAGAGCTTGGTTACAAAATATGGAAACCTATTTCATGCTCAACCCTATGAATAAGAAAGATGTAGTTCAATTTTCCTCCCTACATGTGTGGAAGGAGAAGAATATGAATCGTGGTTTCATGGTCGCACTACTCTAGGCCATGATTAGATACAAAGATTAAAGATGAATTCAAGAAGAGGATACTTGATGGATTTAAACTAAAGGATGAAGAAGAGTATTTTAGGAAGTTGTCCATAATCAAATAGAAAAATTCAGTTAATGATTACATTATAAAATTTCAAAAGGTGGTGGTGATGGTACTAAAAATATTAGAAAAGAGGATAGTGCATCTTTTCATCTCATGACTCATTGAACTTCTTAGGGGTTTTGTGAAATCCTTTGCACCTGTCTCTCTTTAGGAGGCTATAAAAAGGGCTTTAAACCTTGAACCATCAATTCCTAAGAATTTGTTTCCTCAACAAACAAAACCTAACACATGGCATCAAATGGTGTTTCAAAAGAGATAACAACTTGCACCAACACCTGCACCTAGGAATGTAACTCCTAATATGGAAAAAAATATAGATGAAGAGACAATATGAGGTCCAAAGGAAGAAGCTTTTCTTCTCCTATAGAGAACCATGGGTTCAAAGAAATAAATATCTTGGAAAGGGACAAGTTCACTACATAAAGGTCACCTCTGACAAAGACTCTAAGTCAGAATAATCTGATGAATTTCATGATCCAAAAGACTTTGCTTAGGGGGAGGAAGACAAGGAGAAATAAGATAGAGGTGTTTTGGCATCTTTGTATGGTGCACATAGATATCACTCTTTCAAAGTCTGAGGGATTCTTGCCGAACAAAGAGTAATTATTCTGATTGATGGCAGAGCTACTCACAACTTCATTGACAAAGGGATAGTGAGAAAAGGAGATTGGATACGAAGGACTTTGAAGACTTCATTGCCACTATGGATGATGGATATAACCTACAGGTTGCAAGAAGAAGTCTAGAAGTTGGAAATAACTTTTGGAGATCATAAGGTATGTGATGATTTTCATGTTATTGGCTTGGGTGATATTGATGTAATCTTGGGTGTGTAGTGCTTATACTCCTTGGGAGAGTACACTACAAACTATTAGACCACAGAAATCAAGTTCAAAGCCAATGGGAAGGATGTAATCCTAAAAGGAATGGAAAATGGAGGTTTGCAAGTAGTCTTAGCTAGGAGAATGGAGAGACTATTCTAGAGAAGCCAAGTTGCTTGGGCTGCCAATTATTTAGTGATCTCAAAAGAATCTACCACTAGTAAGAATGAAAAAGTTCATGTTGATAATAGATATACTATTTTTTTTGGATAATCACAGTTTCATTTTTAGTTATATGCCTCTTGGATTGCCACCAAATATAGGATTCCAACACATCATAGAGCTTGAACCTGGATCTAAGTTAGTCATGACCACTCCTTACCGCCATCCCCAGATGTACAAAGAGGAGATAGAGAAGGAAATAAAGAAACTTTTGGATAAAGGATACATCAGGCCAAACTCCAACCCATTTGCATCTTCTATAGTGTTGGTGAAAAAGAAGGATGGTACTTTGAGGATGTGTATAAAATATAGGGCATTAAACAAGAAGACCATTAAGAATTGATACCCCATACCCTAGATAGATGAGCTGATTGATGAAATTCATGGAGTAGTGTATTTTTCAAAGATTGATTTGAGATTCAGATAACATCATATCCGCATGAGAGAAGAAGATGCGCAAAATACCACTTTTTGGTGTCACTTAGGGAATTTTGAGTTCTTGGTTATGCTGTTTGGTTTCAAACCATGTCTTTGGTAAACATTTGAGAAATTTTTTCTTGGTTTTCTTTGATGATATTTTTATTTACAATAAAACATGGGGGGAGCACTTGCAACACCTAGACATACTTCTAGGAATCTTAGAGCACCATCATCTTTTTGCAAAGTTGTCCATGTGTGCATTTGGATTGAAGGAGATACTGTATTTGGGTTACACCATCAATGTTGAGGGAGTTCAAATTGACTAGCAGAATATCCAATCCATCTTGGATTGGTTACCTCCTACAAATCTATCACAAGTGATAGGTTTCTTTGGATGTTGTAGTTATTATTGGAGGTTTGTTAGAGGTTTCTCTCAAACATCAATACCTCTCACCAATTTGCCTAAGGTGGGGGCATTTGAGTGGACAAAAGGATCACAAGAAACATTTGAAAAGATGAAGGAGGCAATGAGTTCTTGTCTAGACACTTGCAATTCCTGCTTTCTCACTTCCTTTTGTGGTTGAATGTGATGCGTGAAGAAATAGGAGTTTTCCTCTCTTAGAAGGGACATCCTATAGCTTTTGAGAGAAGGAAGTTGAGAGACACTGAAATGGGTTATTCCATATATGATAAAGAGATGTTGGCAATAATACATTCCTTGGAGAAGTTCCAACAATACCTAGTATGTGGAAGCTTTATGGTCAAGTTAGATCATAACAATCTATAGTTCTTTTTGAGTCAGCAAAACCTGAATGATAGACATCAAAAGTGGGCGAGGAAACTTCAGGCATATGGTTTTGACATTGAATATGTCAAGGGGAAGAAGATCGTACTCATAGATTCACTCTCAAGAAGACCCACGCTATGTCATGTGACTATTACATCAACTAGTTGAAGGACTCCATTATGGAGTATGTTGAAGATCCCTTCACTATTGAAATCCTAGAAGGTGTGGAGAAGGATGAATGGTATGTGGTGGTGGAAGGTTTGATTCTCTTCAAAAGCAAAGTGTTCTTGAAGTTGCGCTGTTGTGCTCGTTCGCCATGTATTATCCCCTTGAAGCGAGCTCTATGACTCGGAGATACTTTATAGGGGGGGGAATTCTTATCGTAGAACTTGTAACCTTCACAACGCAACTTGGCAAATGAATTTTCAAATAGATTTTGGACTAAAGAAAGGTCATGTGCTCACCATGGATCATGAAGGCTCCCACCAAGATCAATAGTCGGTATTCAAACTTGAGAACGACTAGTGGAAGCTTGTAGGTTTCATTCGTTTGAGCAGTAACTGTAGAGGTGATGGATCTCTACCACACCAGTGATATACATTACTTGGTTTTAATGAATTGTTCATTCTTACAAGCCAAAAGTAGTCTACATGAGAGAATTGAGTTGTTGGAGTTGTTTCAGAATCCGTGTTTGTGCAAATTAGGGTTTTCAAAAGTTGAGAATAGGTAAGTCAAATTTATCCTATTGGTGATCACTAAAAGTTTTTTCTGAATTTAAAAGATCTAAGCAAGGTTTTTTTTTTTTTTTTTTAAGATTCTATGATAGTTTTGTTATAAAATTGAACCCTAATTATGGTAAAATTATAAACCCTAATTCTATAATCAAATCCTCAAAATGAGTTGAACATCATCTCAAGTTGGTAGAATGAAAAGAGGGTTAGAGGATGATATTATTACTTCTATTGGCATGTGTTGGCCAATTTAGAATTTGTATGTTTCAAATTGATTTTTCTAAATATTGGTTGGAGACTGATTTATAAATATGCTGCTAGCTGAATATGTAACTATTCAGAGCTTGATAATAATAAGAGATAATCTCTGAGTGTAGACGTTGGTGTTCTTGTTTTGTGATTGCTTTTAATCATTTATTTTCTGCAATTTCTTTTTCACTTAATTCTGTAAATTATAGTCAAGAAGATGCACAAATGGGTCTCAGCGCTAATGGATGTCCTGCTCTGGAAATTGGCCCTGTGTTTCTTCCAAATTTCTTACAAGGTAGGAATTCCATGTACACCGTGTGGGAGGAGGATCAAACGTCCTTTCAGTGGCTAGACACTCAACCGGAGGGGTCTGTGTTATATGTTTTCTTTCGTAGCATTGCTGTAAAATTTGAAAGGCAATTGCATGAGCTGGCTCTTGGACTGGAGGCTTGTGGGTACCCATTCTTGTGGGTTCTCAGATCAGATATAGCAGAAGGCAAGCCTCTTGATTTAGCCGAGGGCTTCAATGGAACAAAGGATCGAGCCCTGATTGTTAGTTGGACGACGCAGTTGAAGGTAAGGGGATTTTTAAGTGCTGTTATTTTTTGTACATAAATATATTAAATTCCTAATTCAAGCCTGCTACATTTTCTATAATATAGAAATAAAGCTATAGTATTCCCTGGTTTAAATAACTAAATCTTGAGTGGTTGCCTCCATTGTTCTCTGATATTTTTGGTCCGATAGGATTAGAAATCCATGATTTATAAGAGTTATATGTGCTCATAGTTCTAACAAATACGAATGGATCGACTAAAAGTTAATAAGATTAGAGTGGATTCGAAATGATGCTAACATTTGAAACAACAAAGAAGAATATTTGATTGCTTGGGATTACAATAAAATAACTTTGAAAATCGAAGCGCTTCTTCCAAATCCATCTTGAAGGAAGAAATTGTTCTGATGTAATAATGTTCTCCCTGAAAATTGGGTTGGAATTCTCAATCCGTAATACCAGCATTTAATAACAAACTAGATCAACAACAGAGAATGGAACTTTTTATAAAATTTTAAATATCTTATTGTAGTACCTATTACAGTTTTTCTTTCTGACCTTATACACACCATCATTCATTTTAACAAGGAAGGAAGAAATGATGTCGCTAGTTTTTATTTTGAATTCCAAAAAAGTCATTCATATATTATAACCTTAAATTTATTTTTAAATTAAGTTTTTCTATGTTTGTAGGTGCTTTCTCACCCTTCTCTTGGAGGATTCCTTACACACAGTGGGTGGAACTCTACTTTGGAGGCAATTAGTATGGGAGTTCCTCTAATTGGATGGCCTTATTTTGCTGATCAATTTATTAATTGCCGATTTGCAAAAGATGTTTGGAAAGTTGGCTTAGACTTTGAGGGTGTTGATGTAGATGAATTTAAATTGGTGACAAAAGAGGTGATAGAGAGCACAATCAGAAATCTAATGGAAGGTATTGGAAAGGAGTTGCAGGAAAATGTTGTGAGGTTGAAGAAGGTAGCGAGTAAGACAATGATGGAAGGAGGGACTTCTTATACAAATTTGAACACTTTTGTAGAGGATATGCAAAAGATAGCAAGATCAAAGGTCTAAGAAGTTTCTAAATTTATGTTATTTTATCTTGTATAATTAATAAATTTTAATATTTTAATTTGTCTACTATAAGAGATACCATTTATTATTATGAATGAATTGGGAGCTTTTTAAATGGCATTAATGTGAATGCTATACTCTTTTTGTGTTAGCATACTACTTATATTCTTTTTCTGTTAGCATACTACTTCAAGTACATTGAACCACTTTTTTCTTTCTTTTTATGTTCCTACTTTAGCTTCATTGATGTTCAAACTTCTAGATCTATGTTTATTATTCTTTATTTCTTTGGCTTCAACTCTCATTGAAATCTCAAACTACTAAATTAAATCTAAACTTTTAAAATTTTATTCTTGCTTAGATGAACTACATAGTTCTTTTTAACTCAACCATTTGATTGTGCATTGAAAATTAAACTCCACTACTTCATATATTTATAGGGTTCTTGTTCCACTAAGATCTATCACCTAATTTTGAGGTGAGTTCCATGTCACTCTCAAAGGGTGTTTCCAGTAGCTGAAATAACACAATAGAAAAACACAACCAATGTTGAGCTTTTCATGTTCTTAATGTGATGCTCAAGCCATTCTTTCTCTCTTGCACATTTTCCTTCATCACTCTAAGTAATGGAAAATGGAATCTCATGTCTCTTTCTTGTTTCACCAAGGAATTCCTTTAGTCTATCTAGTCTTGTCATGTGTGATATACTCAAGTTTGGTACAAAGAATTCAATAAAGGGATATCTTCTTTTTCATACATGATTAAATGAAATTGGTTGTTGAGGCACAAATAATTTTTTTATTGTATGAAGTCCAAATAACTTTCAAATAATTACAAATACTCTTATATCGAAATTTTAAAGTGTCCATTGAGTTAATAAAATCAACAGAGTTCGATTAATCTCTTCCCCAAGACTTTACCTTAATACCTTTTAGGTAAACATTAAAATATTAGTTTTTTAATGCCAAGATGGAACCTCTAGGCCAATGGTGTTTTTTAATTTTCTTTTAGATTACAGAAAAAATAAAACCCCCAAGAGCCATTGTTTGGGTTGATACAACAAATTAAATCCACTTTAACAACCATGCTTGATTAAATAGTAAAAATTCATAAAAATAATTCTCAATTAATTCACGATGCAATTTTATGGTTCTGCTTTCAATGGCAATGTCATATTTCATACACTACTCTCTAGATCCATGATATTCACTTGGCCATCCATAGGATAAACCCACATAATTTTACCTATTCCTATAAAGATGTTTCATTCATAGATAAATCATAATCTTTTAATAATCTATATTATATAAAAAAATTTATGGTGACTCATGGGGATTTTCCTTCCTATGAGGAAATATGTATCCAACCAACAATACCATTCCTTAATCCATTGGGCATCAAAGTCAAATCAAGAATAAAAAAATTAAATACATAATTGATCCCCATTAGCTTCCTAAAAAAAAAAAACTAAGAAATAACTCTTTCTATCCTAATTGGTCAAAAAATAAAACCATGGAGTAGGAAAAGTGATCCTAGATCTAACTAGGATTAGCTTCTTTCCACTTGAATCGACATTTGGACACAAAACCAACTACAGTTGATGATTGGTGCCACCATAATGGAGAGCCAATCTCCTAGGGTTTTGGTCCTTTTGAGTTGTAAAGATGAGAATTTTATTGTGTTTTAACAAGCCAATTTGACATAGAGTCCTAAATCTAAAAACATAGTTTATTGCATAGACAAAAATGAAAACTATCGAAACAATCAAGCAGATATGAGGAGATACAAAGAGGAACCTATGGCTGAAAGCTTATCTTAAATTGTAAGGACAGGGTTGTGGGCACCCTATAATTGAGATGCTACCTTTTTGAGATCCATAAACTTCATATTGTAGGTTGTAGTTTTCTCTATGTTTCCAATGATCAAGAGTGCATGCCCTAGGTCGAGAAAAGACCAGAAAAATAATTGAATGAAATGAAAAATGAAAAATGGATAATGTTACCTTAGTAATGAAACCCTTTTTGAAGTGATTTTCACACCATAAGGCACCAAAAAAGTTGATTGATAGATAAATGGATTGCTTGATAGACCTACAAGAGGTTAGTCTAGAAAACACAATAGATAGTTTTAGCTAGCATATAGAGGATAACTTGTACATATTCATAAAAATGACATGATTGATCATAATAGTTCCTTGTTCATAATTTCTGCGTTCCTTCTAATGTCTTTCAACCATGATCTTGATTGATGAAAGCGTTGTAATAATGTTGTTAATTCTTCCCTTGAATCTGTCTTGACTAATTTTAGGATGCTCAATTGTAATTCCAAAATTACTAGCTTTACCTTAGGTTGCTTAGGATTTCAATGGTGAAAAAGAATTGTAGTTATATGCATTTTTTTAATTCGCACAAAATTAATTACTGACAACCGACAAAATGAAATTGGATTTTTAACTGTTAAAATATCGACAATGATATATTTAAATTGTGAAAAAAATAGGATGGACGGGGGTGCTAATGCCCTAGTCCAGACCTATGTTGGGCCTTGTAGTGTTAGTAAATGAATAATAAATATTAATTACCAATTTAATTTTGGTTTTCCAAATAAAATCACAAAACAAGCAATTTAAGAGTACAATTGGGTCTAGGCACATAGAGGGAAGTTGAACCCACTATGAAATTATTAAGGGTGACAATTTATGATGCTACATTTAGCCCCCACTTTAGTGAGACTATGAACAAGTTTATACTCATGCTCACACTAAAGTAAGGATAGGCTAAGAAGGTTTCATTTATCAAATATTGAAGAGGTAGAATGACATCAAATCTAGGGGATGAATTAGCCCCTAGGCTTACGATCCTACAAAACAAAAATGTAAAGACAAAGGAAGACACACATATGAGGTGCAATGCAATATGATAAACATGAAGCATACACGATGAAAACATAATGCAAAAACAAGATAATACATGAAGAAAACACGTAAAAGGTACAAGGAAAATATGATACCATACACAATGTAGAAAAACAATAGAAAAAATAGGATATAAACAAAATAGTAATATGCTAAAAAGGATTTGAGTCAGTAAGGTAAACATACCTCAATCTTAAATTTATCTCAAATACCGAATATTATCCATCAAATATGATGTTAGACATAATAGTGCTCTCATAAGGACCAATAAGTTGTGTTATGCTAGATCACTCATGTGATACATATATCTACTAGCTAGAGTATGCTATGTTATGCTAGGTTTCCATGCAATATGATGAGTTTCACAAGGCTAGCAAGTTGTGTTATTTTAGTTCACTCAAGAATCACATGGCTCCACTGGAAAACAAGTTTTGTTATGCTAGATGTCCATGTAAAAATGTTCAAGTTCATGAATCAACAAGCTTTGTTATTCCAAATCCATGGACTATTTAATAAATCATATCTTAGGGAGCGCATAAAGGTTTAACATTTTGTGGATGAATCAATGCTTAACATGACATGGGATGAATTGATAACCAAGCCTCAGGGGGAGTCATAATCAATGCCACCACCAAGAGGGCATGTTAAGAATTCAAAACTCACAAGACACCAATGAAATGGATAGGGTGATATGCCCCCCCTTAAAATTTCAATATAATAATTATGTTGATATTTTAAGGAAAAGAGGGGGACAAGGGGATCCTTGAAAGAAATACACATCTCCCAAAACCAGTTATCCATCCCCTCAAGTGTAAAGGTAAGGAAAACTATGCTATAAACTATCATGTTGCTACCAGAGGTGAAATATGTTTACACATAAGATTGTACCAACATGAATGGAAATGGGAAATCACATGAAGCTACAAATACCATATAGTGAGGAGAAACACCATAGAAGAGAAATTATTATTTATAATTACTAGGTGGATCAACACATGGTAGAGCACCAAAATCTACAAGTTGTATTTTGTTAGACAAGGCCTAACATTCTCTTACAACAACTTACAAAGGAGGGTGTAAAATCTAATGAACCCCAATATTACATCACTAAAACATTCACTTGAAGATGAAGGATTATTTTGATTCCTATTTATAGCTTCAAAAGAGGAATGCCAAGATTGTGTTGCAATAATCTCCCATTCTTTAGGCCTTGAAGGTGATATTTTATACTCTCTGGAATGAAAGTGGATGTAAAATCTAACGAACCTCAATCATCGTCAAAGAGTGCATTCATAGTATCATTAGATCATTGGAAGGCAATGGTTCCACTTTTGAAGATGGAATCAAAGTATTAAGAGAGTTGGAAGTGTTATATTCAACTTGAACAATTTGTAAATTATAAATTTTTTACATCTAATTTAACTATATGTATCTTGTTATTATATTCATTCTTCATCTCATGGTAAAGATTAGATAAGACTCCCTTCATGGCATGAATAGAAAATCTACCAAGAAGAAGATTGTATGAGAGAGTATCTGACATGACATGGATAAGGGTAGGAAATATCACATTCCCTACCTTAATGGGTAGTGCAATTATCCCCAATGGTTGCCTACTGACATTATCAAAGCCACTAATAGAAAGATTATCGTGTTTTATGAGATTCTAATCCATACCAAGCTTATATAGAAGATCAATGCTACAAGCATTAAGACCCGATCCACTGTCAATAAGATTATGTCTAATCCTAGTTTTATTAGTGATAACACATATCATTATCTAGCATCATTTTGATTTTGAACCTAAGAAGGAGGTAATTCATGTTGAGGGAATGTAATATGCAATTTTTTTTCCTACATACAATTAAACTATTAGGAAATTGTGTCTCAACCTTGCAATTATATAAATTTTATTATTGATAGGATACATATAACTATATATATTTCCTAGTTACACCAATAGGTGTAATATACATTGGGAGCAAAGGGTGGAGGGGAGGAGTGGGATGCATGCAAATAATTTTTTGTTATCCTTTTCAAAAAACTCCTAAATGGTCGACATACATTAAATAAATGATATATTATAAATCTAGACTGTCAATTATTAGGTTTTAGATCTAATGGTGGATATTTTGTTGGCATATCTTTCCCTAGAAGGCAATCCTATTTTATGAGGGCATTGTAGTATGATTGTAGATGACGATGTATTATGAGATTTTGGTAGCAGTTGTGTTGTCTTTAGATATTTGGTTGGTGATACTCTTATGAGAAGATTTCTCTACAAGTATATTGCAATCTTTGTGATTTTTGAATAATATATTGCAAAAATTTTGGAGTGTCATTTTTTTCTCTTGAAATTATTTTCCCCACGCAAATCACTATTTTGTGGTATGCATGAAATTTATGTTTAAGTTTTTGTAATTGTTAAAGATTTGTAAATTTTTGCATTATTCTCTTGTCAAGATTAGTGTAGGAAGTTGTTATGATACCTTAGCTTTAGGTTACAAGTGGTATCAAAGCCTGATCACCTTTGGTTTTAGTTGTGGGTTGTTGGGTTTTTTGAACTAATCCAAATTTGAGTGGGAGCTTGTGCAAAAGATACTTTACGATCTTGTTGCAATAATTTTCAAATGGAAAGTTCATTAGGGAAAATAGAGGTGGATACATTTTCTGGAAATAATTTTGAGATGTGGAAGCTAAAGATGGAGGATCTATTAATAGATTGAGATTTGTGAGATGTTATTGATGATAATCTTTCAATGCCGACATACCTTACTCGAACTACTCAATATGATGTTATGGTCTATAAATCCAAGGGCCTAATTAGATTATGCTTGGAAGACTTTGTTTTAATCAATGTCTATGAGGAGAAATTTGCACATGAACTCTGGAAGAAGCTTGGTGAGATGTATTAGGTCCAATTTTTAGTGAATAAGGTTTTCTTGAGGAAGAAATTGTATTCCTTGAGAATGGAAGAGGGTGGATGAATCATTTCCCACTTGTAAGTATTCAATATGTTGGTGGCTCAATTGGTATTAGTTGGTATCAAAATGGATGAGGAGGAGAAATGTCAAATCTTGCTTTGTTCTTTTCCTCATTCATGGGATTCTCTTGTTATGGCTATTGGGAGTAATTTTGTTATTTTGAAAACTAAAGATGTGGTGGGTTCTTTTCTTTCTGAAGAAATGAGGAGGAAGGTATCCATCACTGCCAAAGAGGCCCTAAATGTTCATGGAATACCTAAGGAAAAAGGTAAGAAAAATGAGAAGCGTGACAAATCCAAGTCCAAGGGGAGATCTAAATCTTTTGGAAAGTCCAAAGTTATTTGTTGGAACTACGGTAAGCTTGTGCATGTTCATAAGAAATGTAAAGAAGAAAAGAAGAAAAAAAAGGTTATTTGACTCTGATTCTTAGTTCAAGAAGGAAGATGATGCATTCATTGCAGCTTTGGCAACTTGTGTAGGTAATGATGCATGGTTAATTGACTTAGTTGCATCTTTCCATTTGACCTTTAATAGAGATTGGTCTTCTTAATATGAAGAATTTGATGAAGGTAAGGTGTACTTGGGTGATGATTCTTATTTAAGTATTTTTGGTCATGGTAAACTTACAATCATGTTTCTTAATGGTAGAATGACAAGGATTAATGTTGTGTTTCATATCCTTGGATTATCATGAAATCTATTATTTGTGAGAAAACTAATAGATGTGGGTGTGCAGGTAGTATTTTATGATGTAGGAAATAAGATGGTTAGAGGTGTTATGGTGATTGCTAGAGGTGTTAGATATGGCACATTGTATAAGCTTGATGCATGCACTATTGAGTACAATAGTACTTTTGTGAAAAGAAAGTCTATGGAAGAGGTGAGGGTTTCACCTTTAGCAGATGGTCATGGCTTCTAGGTGTCCAATGGTGCTCTTTGTTTTGAATCAAAGTTACTTGCAATGAAAACTATGCTATGGAACTAGAGACTTGGCCACATTTGAGAAAAGGGTCTAAGGACCTTGAAAAATAAAAACCTTGTTGAAGGTTTGTCTAATTGTAATCTAGAATTCCTTTTTTATGAGAATTGCATTTATAGTAAACAAAACCACTTTCAGTTTTAGTCGATTTCTCATAAATCGTGTGTCATATTGGATCTTATTCATTCTAATGTGTTTGGTCCTGTAGATGTTCCTTTGATTGGTAAATCCACCTGTTACTTTTCATTTATTGATGGCTATAGTGCAAAGACATGGGTATATTTTATAAAGAGTAAATTTGAAGTTTTCAATCAATTTAAAGAATTTAAGGCAATGGTTGAGTTACAAACTGAAAAGAAAACAAAATGTTTGAGGTTTGATAATGGCAGTGAATTTTTCTATAACATGTTTGATAGATTCTATAAAGACTGTGGTATTCATAGAAAAAAGAAAACTATGTATTCTCCATAATAGAATGGAGTTTCAAAAAGAATGAATAGGGTACCGATGGAGAAGGCTAGGAGTATGTTGAGTGGTGTTGGCCTAGAATAAATATATTGGGATGAACTTGCTACCATTGATTATTACTTGATTAATAGGTCTCCTACATCAGCTCTTGTTGATAAGACTCCTTTAGAGGCATGGTAGGGTTGCAACCCTTCATTAATACATCTTAGATTTTTTGGTTGTGAGGCATATGCACTTGTGCCAAAGGAGAAATGAAAAAAGTTGGAGAAGGTTGTGAAATGTATCTTCATCGAATATAGTTATGGTGTGAAAGGATACAAGCTTTGGAATCTTGTTAAGCACAAAAGGTAATATACAATAGAAGTGCTATTTTTAGAGAAACTAAGCATTCTTCTATTATAGTGCAGCTAGATCAAAGTAAATAGGAAAATGTGATTCGATTTCCTTCTACACCTGAGAAAGTTGAATCAAACTTCATAGATAGACAAGAAGTTGAGGAGAGATAATCTAACTTTGAATATTTAGAGGAAGAATCTCCAACTCAACTTGTTTATAGGTCTATAGGGAATATAAAACCACCCAAAAGGTATTCACTTGATGATTGGAGATGTATTTTTTCTTTGAATACTAACATGGATGAACTCAGATCTATAGAAGAGGCATTATGTATGAATGATGTAGAATCCTAGAGAATTGCTACAAATGAAGATATGACATCTTTGAAAAAGAATGATACATGGGATCTTGTACCATTTCTTGAAGGACAAAAACCCGTTGGTTGCAAATGGGTGTTGAAGAAAAAGATTGGTTCATATGGAGGTATAGAGAAGTACAAAGCAAGGTTGGTTACAAAGGGTTACTCTCAAGTTGAGGGTGTTGATTATGGTGAGATATTTTCTCTTATTACAAAATGACATCCATTAGATTTTTGCTTTCTATTTTTGTTGCTTATGATCTAGAGGTTGAAAAAATGGATGTGAAAATTGCTTTGCTTCATGGTGACTTGGAGGAGGATATTTATATGACACAACGAGAGCACTACATAGTGAAAGGTAAAAGTAAGTTGGTTTGCAAATTGAAGAAATGTTTTTATGGATTAAAACAAATTCCTAGGATGTAGTACTAAAAAATTGATACATATGTGTTGAGTTTGGGATTTGAGCATTCTAAATTAGATCATTGTGTTTATTATAAAACTGATGGTGATCATTTCTTGTTTATTGTGTTATATGTTGATGATATGTTATTTATGGGAAAAGCGAAAGGTATGATTTCAGAACTAAAATATCAACTTGCTACTAAATTTGAAATAAAATACCTTGGTGTAGCTAGACACATTCTTGGGATGGAAATTAAAAGAGATAGAGTGAACATAAAGCTATGAATTGGCCAAAGTAAGTATGTCAATTCAATTTTACAAAGATTTGGCATGTAGGATTATAGACCATTGTGTGTTCTTTTTTTTAGAACAAATTTATCTATTTTAGATTGTCCAACATCTCCATTAGAGATGGAAGACACGAGTAGAGTGCCTTACCAGAGTGTAGTTGGAATTTTGATGTATGCTATGGTTTGTACTACACCAGACATTTCCCAAGCAATGAGAGTTATTTACAAATATATGTTTATTCCTAGTAGAGTTCATTGGGATGCAGTTAAAAGAGTCTTCAGATATTTGCATGGTACCATAGATTATTCCTTGTATTATCATAGTAATTTGATTGAATACAATATTTCCCTTGATTTTCATGGTTATGTGGATTCAAACTAGGCAGGTGATATTGATAGCAGATGATCCATAGATGCTTATGTGTTTACATTATTCAATGATGAAATTAGTTGGACATGAGTAAGCAACAATTTATGGTTAATTTTTCCAATAATGAAGCAGAGTATATGGAAGCCACTCATGCTTGTCAAGAAGCCATTTGGCTTAAGATACTATGTTTAGATATTGGAATAAAACAAGGTGCAATTATAATTTATTGTGATAGTTAGAGTGTGATATGTCTAGGAAAGAACCCTACATTGAACATGCTAGGACCACACACATTGATGTACAATATCATTTTGTTCAAGATATGGTCAAAGATGGGGTGAAGTTGGTTAAGGTAGAGAATTTGATGAATGTTATTGATTCTTTAACTAAGGCTATGAGCACAGAGAATTTTAGATGGTATTTAAGGAATATGGGCCTTTTGACCCTTAGCAATTAGGAGAATTTTTTTTACTCCTTTCCGTTGCTATTGCAAGGTGTTCGACAATAGATATTTGTTGGGAAATTGTGTCTCAACCGTGAAATTATACAAATTTTATTGTTGATAGGATATATATATATTTCCTAGTTACACCAATAGGTGTAATATACAATGAGAGCACAGGGTGTAGGGGAGAAGTGTGATGCATGTAAGCAAGTTTTTGTTAAATTTTTCAAAAAAATCTTAAATGATCGACATACATTAAATAAATGATATATTGTAAATATAGACCATTAATTATTAGGTTTTAGATCTAATGTTGGATATTTTTTTGGCCTATCTTGCCCTAGAAGGTAACCCTATTTTATGAGGGTGTTGTACTATGATTGTAGATGAAATTGTATTTTGAAAGTTTGATAGTGGTTGTGTTGTCTCTAGATCTTTGGTTGGTGATACTCTTGTGAGAAGTTTGTTCTGTAAGTATAGTGTAATCTTTTTGATTTAATTTTTCTTCCTTATTCTTCTCATTCAAAGCTCTATTTAAACATCTTGAAGCATAATGACCTATCTTTTAACAACTGAAACATTTGAAAGGTAAATCACCTCTGTATTTACTAGTACCCTTTTTCATTCTCATCAAAATGTTTACTTTGAAACATCATCAAGATCCTCTTGATCCAATTCTTCATTCTTCTCTGATTTCCCAACCTTAAAAGTAGTCTCAAATTTTGCATTACTTCGACCAAATTCTCTCATTTCAAAAGTAGGTAAAGCACCATACAACTAATCTCTAGAATTTTTGTTTTAATCTTGAACTTCTTCAGTAGCATAAAACTTATGACTATAAGATTTATAAAGAGTTCTCAGTACCTTCTTTACCACTTCTTCTTGTTTAATTTTTCCACCAAGACCCCTAATGGAATTGAAAACTTCATCCACCTTCTACATGTAGAGTAGGATCTCTTGTAATGTTTTCATCTTCAGACATCCACAGGTTTTGAAATGTGATCTTTAGATTGTGCATCTTAGCTTGTTTGACCTTATCATTTCATTCATAAATACTTTCCAACTTTTTTTAGATATCTCTAGTAGATTTCAAATTCATAACTTTCACAAGTTCAATGCTAGAGAGACCACTTAAAAGAGAATACCTTGCTTTACCATTGTTTTCAAAGGCCTTGATCTCATCATTGGTACTTAGAGAACTAGTAGGCATAGTATATCTAGTCTTAATAAACTTCTAAACTCCAAATCCAAGAGATACCAACAAAATTTTTATCCTTGTCTTCAAGAAACCATTGTTTCATCCATCAAGAAAACAACATCCCTCTTGTGCAACATCCCATATCTACCTCAAGCGGTTAAGCTTTCTTCTAAGGAAAATTTCTCTGATACCAATTGTTGAATGTACAAGAAAATTAAGAGGGGAGTGAATCAGTTGTATATTGAAATATCAAAACCCCTAATTAACATTCATATCCATATCAACTTTAATTAACCCTTAATTTGTTAGAATGATTTAGCATGAAAGAAAATAACAAAAATTGAAACACATCAACACCATGCACAATATAAGACCAGATTTATGTGGAAAACCTAAGAAGGAAAAAACCATGGTGGGGATTAGCTTAGAATATAAAGTAATTGCAACACCAAATACAAAAGGCTCATTGCCCTTGAAATATAGAAGGGATCATTGTTAGATTACAAAAAAGAAGAAAATAAGAATGTTACAGTGATAAATCTATCTTAATGCAATTAAAAAGTCCACGAGAACATCACCAACACATTTACAAATTTTCTGAAGATTGTAGACACCTTTTGTTCATTACTTCTAGTAGTCTAAATCATTAAATATCACACCGCACTTCACAAATTCACACTTCACAACTTTGCAATTTGCACCATACACCCCACACACCAATCCTCCATCAACAAAACACTTATTTATATCTTCTTCAATTTTGAAAATATTCTCTAAGGTCGGATATGCACCTAAACCATGAAAATTCAAATTAGGTTGACACCAAAGCATTCCTACAGTGGAAAGGAGTAAAGGTGCACACTACATCATACCTTAAGTTAGACCCAAATCCATTCATACACACCATGCCATTCTTCTACAATCACCGAAGAAAATCCATAATTAGTGTAAACACCCAAGGTTGACCAAGCTTATATAAACACCATTAACATTTAAGTACGTGCTTCCTCAAATCCAAAGATGACTCACGAACCACACACAACACTTAAACACAATTTGGAATATTCCACAAACATCCTAAAATCCAAAAAATTTTGTTGTAACAACTTTCACTTGAAGAACAAAGTCATCTAGTTCACCAAGATAAAATTCCACACATTGTAACTCAAGAAATCACCTTGCAGAGAACCAAACCATGAACAACTTCAACTAAAGATAGAAAAGTAATATTAGCACACTTCCAGAACTGCAATACCAAAAACCAAACTGCAAAGAAATTTGGAGAAAAACCATTTCTCACAAACATCACTAATACACTATTGAACACAACTTCTTCTACACAATGATCTACACCATCAAATTTTTGATATAACACCTATGAATGGATCCAATCAACATATCTAAACTGCACAAACATATCTTCAATATAGAAGAAATACAAAGTAAAACTAGAACACCACTTTGTATACTAGAGCAAATCTACAACATATTATTTCCTCTTTTATTTAAATTTTCTTGAAATCATTTAGAAACCAAGCACCAAAAAGACATTCTTATCATCTTCACCATTTCTCAACATAGCAACTCAACCAAACAACATCCATAAACAAAGCTTATCAAAGCAACACTAGAGGTTGACACCAGTAACACTTACTAATTATGACATCATAATGAAATTAATCAAAGAATCATCAAAACTGCTCAGCCATCACTAGTTGACATTAATGAAAACACAAGCATAAGCCCATTGACATCAATGACAACACCAACTACACATGCTTGCAACAAATCCTGATTTGGTAATTAAACCTTGATAGTAAAATAATGATTTAAATGGAAGGAATTGATGAATGAACAATGCTATGCCACAACTGACCAAACCATTAATGGTTTTCCTTAGAAAATCGAAGTCCAACACATCTCTATAAGGACTAGATCTTGCTTGAATTGGCTTGAATGATTGTTTTATTTGATGCTTGAATGCTTGAAACCTACATCACAATGTTAGCTCCAAAACATAATATGAACACACATGAATCTTGACATGATGACATGATCTTGATTGTTGTTTTAGATTCTTGATAAATCTACTCTTCAAAGCTCTTGACAATAATATTTGTTCATGGAAAGTTTATATAAAGTGTGTTCTTACTTCTAGGTTTGAATAGATAATATAATTGTATTTATAGGAGTTTATCTAATTTTCAAAAAATTAGATTCCATAAGCCAACATTTGAAACTTGAATTTGAATCATTAAAATTCCACCAAAAACATATTAAAAATTGGGACTTGGCACTTAAGGAGGACCCATTCGTCCTTGGGAGAATGGGTCCTAGGACCTAAATCCAAGACGCACAATTTCCAAGGTGTTTAAAATAATGTTTGCATTTGTTTAATATTAGTTTCCCTTTTAGAAAATGGGAATAATAAGGCTTAGGAATGCATAATTTAGGAAATTAGATACTTAATTAAGTCCAATAAATTAAAGGGATGCAAATATAGTGTGAAAATGTAAAGGGGTACATTTTTTATGTACTACACTTTGTACCTTGAAAACCCTTCTTATAACACTTACAATATTAAAAAGGAACATATACTAAAGGGTATCATAAGATCCAACTAATAAAACATGTTTTAACATGCCTAAATGACATTCACACCTCCTTCCTTGGTGCCAAAATAAAGATATAACATAAAAAAATTATCACATTCCATGTTGTTTTTATATAGTATGGTGAATCCATCTCTTCTACCAAGGAAAAATCTTGAAATCAAAAGAATTAAAGTGAATTCACTCATTACAAATCAAGAGGTTAATTCATAATTATTACAATTGACATAATTTCACAACTTGCACAAACTAGTGATTTCATCATTTCTATTTTATATACTTAGTTTGAATGCATATATACCTCCATGTTAAGTCCTCTCTAGGATGATCTAGATCACCCCATGCATTTCTTTAACAAAATTATAGTCCCTTTTGCATCATACCACATCAAACAATGATGAACTCCTATTTATAAGGCCTAAGACATTATTCTTCACTAGAAATAGCAACTTTGACTCAATTTTTTGATCACACATGATCTAAATATACTAATCAATTTTTCAACATAACATAACATTTAAATGTATATCTCTATGAACATGTATTAATATGATTAGATCATGACACACACATGGAAAAAAGATATAATTTTTCATATATGACATAAATGGAAATGTGTAATGTTAATTAAACATAGACCTACAATCTCTAGGTAGAAACATATATTAACTAAAATAAAATATATTACATGTAGTTCTTTAATAACATTTGAGAGCATGTATGAAAGAAACAAGAAAAATATCACATGTCACATCTAAATGAACATATATCTCTAAGGTGCACACTTTTAAATGTTCTTAATTTATTAAATGACTTAAATTAACAAGTTGAAAATACTTGATTACATGACCAAGATAATAGAAAGTTCTTGGAGTTGACAACTAAGCTCAAAATATTCATTCCCAAAAAAAATCTCATTCATACACATACCATTGAATCAAATCTTCACTCAATAACATAATTTTTTGATCATCATCTCTATCTAGTTTCCACTTATGACATCCATGTGCATGTGGAACTTGATGAAGAGATATGCCTGCAGAAATTACTAGGTGGCTATATTGTAACACCATGCTTTCAAGATGGTAATAAATAAAAAATCCCATTTGAACAATTTTAAATCCCATTTGAACAATTTTAACTTGTTTGTGATATGTCCCTTGCACTAAAACTAAACCTATAGGAAACAACATTCCATCACTTGTTTTTGGTTTCATTAAGTTCATCCTCTCCTTTGTGCAACAAAATAAATAATATCTGACACCTTCTATATTCCCTTCCTCTGCTATGACCACAAAAAAATATCTTGTACACATATATGTACAAAATAAATTCAATTTTTTTAAAAATAGAACCAATCTTTAATTGCAGTTCTAAAAAATTAATATATAAACAAATTACAATTAATTTTTTTGTCTAAATTAACAAATATTACAATTTATAAATTAATCTTAATAAAGTTACAACTTTGCATGTTCAAATTTATATATACACATGCACACGTAACTTTTTAATCAATCCTGAAATGTGGTCATAATCAATTGAAATCAAAGGAATGCCTTCAAATATTTAATCTTAATCTTCATTGTATGTACCAGTAACAACTAGTGGTGCCAAATTTCATTCACCAACATATCCATATTGTTGGTTGTTGCAACTATCATAGTATCCAAAAATGCATTCATAACAAAAACAAGAGTAATATCCAGTATACAATATCCATGTGTTTCTATTTGTACTCATCACACAATGTAAAGATCTTGTTTTGTCTACCCCCTTACAACCATGCATTATTCTTCTATCCACTCTTATTAAAAAATTATATATATAATTTAATATATATTTGAGTTTTTAAAATTAAATTTAAATAAAAACAAGTTCAATTTTTTTTTCAAATAATAAATTTAAACATGTATATCTAATATCTCCCTGAAATGAAGAAAATAGGGGGCTCTCTTTCACTTCTAGGGTTTTGGACCCAAAAGGAGAGGTTATTTACAACCTTTAACTCAAGAACAAACCCTTGAGATTTCAATGCAAAGGAGATTGAAATGTTGCAAAGGTACTATTCTAGGGATTGAATGATGTATAATAAGGGGTTTGCCACCAAGTGTAAACTTGGATAACATAGTGTGATATGAAAACAAATGTTAAATGCCCTAAAAAGATTAATAAATTGTAATGAAAAGATATGAAAATGAAAGTGTGCACCATGAAAACTAAAGAAGGAGGAATGGAGGTATAGATGTCTAAAAAAATTATTGTTGAAGATAACTAGGACTCATACGCCATGCTGGATGAATCAGTCTAGTTTCTAGGAAAATGCATTGGAATAAGTTTTAGCCAAAAGGGTATTTGGATTTGTAAAAATATTGATTAGGCCTATACAATAGGACTCATTCACCAATAGTGGAAAATCAGTCCACTTCTGCTTTTCTAGAAATTTTGAAGTGAATTTTGTGCCTCTTAGTCTACTCTACTCTTTTTGACTAATTTCCAGATCCGAAATTGTAAAATACCACATGTGGGTCTTCTCCGAGCTTCTCTAAGGCTTGATGAAAACTTTAACTTTTAGGGACTTGAAAACTTTTCTCCAACTTTGCTTCTTGGAAAATTTTCAACCTAGCTCTACAAATCACACACAAGAAGATGGAAAAATGTTGTACGGTTAGTGAATAGGGGTTTTCCTTGATAAAACCCCTTGTTGGTAATTAAACCTTGAAATGAAAGCAAATGTAGAAGGAGAATGATGAATGAATAAAAGAACAATGTTACAACTCACCAAACCCTAGAAATAAGGTGCTACAAACATGTAAGTAATGGCTCCAATAGATGTAGACTTGGAATCTTGCTTGGTGTTGACAGATCTTGAATGAAGAATTTTCTTGAAACACAAACCCTACAACACAATTTTTAGCTCTAAAACAACATGATGCAAACAATATTTAACATGATGATTGATGGTTGAAATATGATCTTGAATGCTTCATAATATTCCCTTGAAATGCCTTGAATGCTCTTGTAAACGCTTAATGATCCCTTGTGAACTCTTGAATGCTTTTAAAATTTGCTAGGTATTAATATGAGTGAAAGAACCTTGTATTTATACTTAATTATGCCAAAATTCTAGAAATTATAACACTACAAGTTGACATCAGATCTAGGATAATAAAATCCCACCAAAAATTTGAATTAAATTTGAATTTTGGTCACATGGGAGTCATTCACCCAAGGTGGTGAATGAGCCCCATCACACATAATGTATGGGACCAAAAATCAAAATGTTTAGAAATGTCTGAAACCTACATTGGGGCCAAAAAGTCCTAGGTGGGACTCATTCATCCAAGGTGGTGAATGAGTCCTAGACACTAACTCTGGGTCACACAAGCTAGGAACACTTGATTTATTATTGGTTATTGATTGGTGTTAGGATTATCCTTGAAAAGATGAAATAAATAAGGCTTGTGGATGCAAAATAGGGCCAATTAAAGCATAAGAAAGATAAATTATTAATTAAAATACTAGAGGAATGTACATGTTTGTTACAAAACTTTACAACACTCCAAATACGACAAGGTTAAAGTTAATTATGATTAAAATTATGTTTATTATGCTTAATTGATAAGACCCTAGAAAAGTGTGAAAGTGTGTTACAACACTTTTGCAAGACACCATAAAATTCCATCAGTTCACAAGGGCCCAAGACCAAATGTGAATGTTTTATCCACATAACAACATTAAGCAAAAATCACAAGGAGGACCCAAACGAGTGCAAAAAATGTCGAAGTACCCTTTTTTTGACACTACATTTAGCCCATACTTTAGTGAGAGGATGAACTTGCTTCAAACTCACACTAAAGTAGACAAACATGCATAAAGAGAGGTTGCAATGAAGCAATGATAGCAAGTGGGATGGAAATGATCAAGAGGGGTGATCAAGCCCCTAGGACCAAGATCCCATGGCAAACCAAACATAAGCACAAAGAACAAACATAAAAATGATATAAAGAATAGTGAAAAGACCAATAATACACTACCAAAGATGAAAAAGAGAAAAGAAAAGAAATAAAAGAACTAGATCATGCTTCAAAAATTTGTGCATCCTGATGCAGATCAAATCTAGGTTGTTTGTCTAAGAAATGCATACTCACTCTAAGACAAGGAAACTCCTAGTTGTCCACCAAGTGAGAAGTCTTAAAGGGTGAGAAACAAACACTCATGGCTTGTATGTACACACACACAAGTGGCTATGGGGAAAGTCATGCCTCGAATTTGGCCTCACGCTCAACCATATCAAAGCTATACCTCCTAATAACTTTAATAAGGTGCTACACAAAAATGATTTTTCGAGCTTCATGATACAAGAAAAATTTCATATGCTTGGAGCTCATGAACAAACAAGATGGCTCCATAGGCATGTCAGTTGTGTTATGCAAGGTGGCCATATAAAAAAAATGAAAAAATGAAACATGCAAAGAATGTTCAAAGGAGTCTTGCTTAGTTCATGCGAAGTCTTTAATTTAGGGAACATTGTGCCTAATGTCTCCAAGAAAGGACCAATCAGAGAGAATTCTCAACTTAGGGAATGCAGTGTCGTTTCATGAAGCCACTAAAAGGAATGCAATATGCTAAGAGATACCATGCTCCTAAAGGACATTATTCCCAATGTCATCCACAAATTGACAAATGCATTGTATGGTGTAAGAAGGCTGCACTAAGAACCAAGAAAAGGAAAAATGCAAAAGAATAATGCTAATGCATGCCCCTACTTTAGAGGAATTGCTAAAAACCATACTATGAGCAATTACTTTAAATTAGCAAATGAAAAAAATGCTAACAAATAAGAAGAAATGAGAGCCAACTTGGAAAGGCCTATGCCAAGTCATATTTTTTTGAGTAAAGTGCATCATGCAAGAGAGAAAAGGAAGAGAAAGGGGAGGGGTTGCCCCAAAAATGAAAACACCAAACACATAAGGTATTTATGAATTTGGGGTCATTATGTTATTTTCTACAATGTTTTCTAGAGAGCTTGGAACTATCATCATCCCCCAAATACACATAGAATTGGAAGAATGACACAAAGAGAGTGAAAACAAAGAAAAACCTTTTGGGTCAACATGGAAGAGACATAGGGTGTCTTGGTGCCTTGTATCATCCCCAAAAGGAAAACACAAGACAAATGAAAAAAAAAAAGAAAAATAAGAAGGGAAAAGCTTTTAGGTCAACATGAAGGAGACATCAATGTCTCAATGCCTCGAATCATCCCCAAAAGGAAAACACAATTTGAATAAGATAAAGATGAAATGAAAAGGAAAAGAAAAAGAAAACCTTTTTGGGTCAATATGAAGGAGACATGAATGTCTCGATGCCTTATGTCACCCCCAAAAGGAAAAACACAAGAAAAAAAATAGAAGATGAAATGAAAAGGAAAAAGAAAAAGAAAGCCTTTTGGATCAACATGAAGGAGATATGAATGTCTCCATGCCTTGTGTCATCCCAAAAAAGAAAACACAAGAAAAAGATAGATATGAAAAGCGAAAGTGATGCACGAAATAGGGAAGAATGAAGGTACAAATAGAGGAATATCACAAAGAGAGAAATTCAAACAAAACATCACCGGGGATCACATTATGCACATGCAATCACACAAAGGAAAATAAAATGTAAAAGACTAGTAAGGAAAATGCAAGTCAACCTTTTAGAAAGTCATTCGCCTCCCAATCTCAGTCTATATAAGCACAAGCTCTAATGATGAACATGGCAAGGGAAAACAAAAAATGCATTACCAGGAAAAGGATAAAATTCTTTCCCCACTCAAGTTCAATACAAAGGCATGCATAGGATCATCATAGAAAAAATAGGCCCTTAAGTGGCAAAAATTTAGAAAAATCGGGAAGGAAAACTTCCTGACGAAAAATTTTGAATAATTTATCTATATTATTTCAAAAATATGTAAGAATAGAATCTATAGAAAATTGAATTTATTTCTAAACTACTAGGTTTGTTTTTAAAAAAAATAATCTATTTGGTGAAAATTTAAAATTTCAATGCAATAGTACTTAAATTTCAAGGAAAAATAATGAAGTAGGTGTCTGCCGACCACCCTAGCCACAATAAAATGATAATATTTTTTATAAGATAAATATAAGTAGAGGACTCATGTCCGGATGTGATGCATATTTTTGTAATTTTTTTCTCGAGTAATAATTAATTATGAATTTTTTATTACAACTTTTAAAAAATATAAAAAACTCATATGTCTGACCACCTTAACTTGGTCAAAACTTTATGAAATTCAATTTTTCTTTTTTTAATCCTATAGTATGCGAAGCATAGTATGTGATGCATGTTTTGGATTCGAAAAATGTGATACTGTTTGAAATCTATAGATGTTTTTCAATCAGCCTATCAATCAGAACTTTAGTTGTAATTTGAATAGAAAAGGAATAATAATTACTTATTAAATTCAAATTAAGGCATAATTTATATTGATGGAGAGTTAAGAATCTCCTTTATAAACCCTTTTGTTTCATCAATTTTGGGTAGAAAAAAATTCATTAGCCACATACCCATCATATTGCCACTTTTTGGCCCATCATGATCCTGTACATACTGCAAGAATGAGTTGAGGTAGGTGATGGGAAAAGTCATGTAGTATTCATAATAAAATATTCTACAACTATTACATGACAAGGGTTGAAACAATAGAAAGCTATATAATCACATGATGGAAATCATTGCCATCGAAGTGAAATTTTTTCAATACTAATTGAAATGCACGACATTCATCAGCACTATGTTCGAGAAATCGATAATATGCAAAATGGGGGATGTTCACATCCTTAGGAAATAGAACTAATCGATTCATAGGTGGTACTGTTATCAGTTCTTTGTTCAAAAGAAATTATAGTTTCCTTTCACTTTTGGGTGGTGGGCATAGAGATTTTAGTATTTCTAACTTGTAAGCCCTCTTACATTTGCTATATTCACCCTTTTCTTTAGTTGAATGCGGAGGAGGAGGACCTAAGGTGATCCTTGCATCCTTGTCATTGTTATGTGTAATTGATTATTCTTTAGAAAGAAGAATATTCAGATCAGGAGGAGAATCAAAGATCACCATACCATCATCTTGAAGCCTTAGATATTCTCTAGGAGGCTTGCTATTATGAGAGGTATCTTGATATTCTATCCCCTTTGTTTTTTCATCCCTTGGTTTTTTCTCTAAGAGTTGAAGAATTTCATATTCACTTGTTGTGTCACATCCTTGTTTGCTCAAGATTGTGAAACTTTTTGCATATGTTTTTTCAAGTTGATGGGAGTGTTTGTTACTTTGTTATCATAAAATGGTTGAGTGTTTTCTTGTGTGGAGGAACTAGGTTCACCTATTGTAGGGAACTTAGGTTCAACTTTTGTTTCAGGGTGTAAGTAACCAAACATCTCAAGAGGTGGTATTGTAGGAAGATCTTGTTGTTTCATGGATGGATAAAAGGATGCATTAGCTTCAAGGTTGTCAAGACAATCAAGATTAGGACCCTATTCATGATGTCATGATCTTCTCCATTGATGTCAACATCATGAGGAGGACATTCAATAGGATTTGAGTGGGCATGAGTGAGTTCAATGTCATTAGTGTCATTTCCAACAACACAAATTGAAACATCCACTAAGGAATTTAATGACATCCAAAGCTTGTTAAAGGGTATGTGCAAGATCGCCACATGGAAAAAAAATAGGGCCTTAAGTGGCAAAAATTTAGAAAATCACAGCTAGGGCAACTTCACTAAAAAAATTTGAATAAGTATCTATATATTATTTCAAAATATGTAAGAATAAAATTTGTAGCAAAATTGAATGTAGTTTATAAACTACTAGGTTTGTTTAAAAAATAAAAAATCTATTCGTGAAATTTTTAAAATTTCAATGCAAAGTGGTACTTAAGTTTCAGTGGAAAAAAATAAGAAGTAGGTGTTTGTCTGACCACCCTAATGACAATAAAATGATAATATTTTTTAATAATATTTTAGACATAAGTAGAGGACTCATGTCCGGATGTGATGCATATTTTTTTGTAATTTTTTTCCAAGTAAATAATTAATTATGAATTTTTTATTACAACTTTTAAAAAATATAAAAACTCGTATGTCTGACCACCTTAACTTGGTTAAAACCTCATAAAATTCAATTTTTTTTTTTTTAATCCTATAGTATGCTAAACATAGAATGTGACGATGTTTTGATTCAAAAAATGTGATACCGCTTTGAAAGCTATAGATGTTTTTTAATAAGCTTATCAATTAGGGTTTTAGTCATAATTTGAATAGAAATTGAATAATAATTACTTATTAAATTCAAAGTAAAGAATAATTTATCTCAATGGAAAGCTGGGAATGTCCTTTAAAAACCCTTTTCATTTCATCAATTTTGGGTAAAAAAATAGTCATTAGCCACATACCCATCATATTGCCACTTTTTGGCCCATCATGATCCCGCACATACCCTAAAGTACATATCCATGATGCAAATTTTTCAAATTCTAAATTATGCAATAATGTTGTAAATGTAATTTTGATTTTAAGCAACGCACAAGATGAATGAATGCATGATAAATGCAATGAATTGAATGAAACAACAAGTCTACAAACTAAAATAGAAAAGTAATAAAAAAAAATAGAGATTTAGAAAATGAATTGTAAATGCCAGAAAATGCAATGAAAATGTGCAATGGGACTGATTCGCCACAGGTGGCGAATCAGTCTAGGTACTATTTTTTTTTTAAATTTCAGAATCTTTGAATTGAATTTTATTCTTTTTATGTTTTTTGATGTAAATATGAGATGAAACTATAGAATTTTACTGATTTTCAATGAAATTAAATGCAATAATCTGAGCTAAATGAGTTTTTCACTAATGAAAATTTTGAAACCTTAGAATGTAAATTAACCAATTGAAAACCTAATGCAATATTAATGCAAGCTAAATATAGAATTTAAATGCACTCCAAATCAAAATTATGATGCTCTATATGCAACTTCACCATTTGAAATGAAATGAAAAAAGGGGGGCTCTCTTTCACTTCAAGGGTTTTGGACCTAAAAGGAGAGAGGCTATTTCCAACCTTTCACTCAAGAACAAACCCTTGAGATTTCAATGCAAAGGACATTGAAATCTTGTAAAGGGACTATTCTAGGGATTGAATGATGTATAATGTGGGGTTCGCCACCATGTGTAAACTTGGAAAAGATAATTAATTGGAAAACACAATGGGTCATGCAAAAAAATACTAAAAGACCTAAGAAGATTAATAAACTTTAATGGAAAGCTATGAAACTAAAAGTGTGCACCTAGAAAATTGAAGAAGGTAGAATGGAGGTCTGGATCTCTAAAAACTTTACTATTGAAG
>VDFB02304051.1:28376-76903 GCA_007258455.2 Sequoia sempervirens | reverse complement strand
TTTTGCATGGTCTATTTGAGACCTAAACTCTTTGTACAAGTAATTAATAAGTTGTTCTTACAAATTATCATGATTTGGTTCATGTAAGCATACTAACATGAAACAATGTGTCCATGGATTATTTAATTGTACTTTCAATTTCTGTAATTATAATTAATTAAATTTAATTATTAAAAAAATAATTAATTTAAGTTAAATATTTGTGAAAGGTTAATTAAGATATAGATATATATGACAAGAGAAAGGGGGAGAAGTAGATAATGAGATAGCCCTCCCTCTCTCTATGTATGCATGTGAGTGTGTCTAATAACTCTCTCTCACTCCCCCTATCTCTATCTTTCTTTCCCTTACTCTCTATACTCTCTCTATTACTTGTCGCTTCACCATATTTGTTTATATCTCCCTCTCTCCCCCTCTATATATCTCTCTTTTTTCATATCCATCTTCCTTTCTATCCCTATCTCCTTACCCCTCTCTCTATCTCTTCCTCTTTCTATCCCTTTCTCTCCCTCTTGCAAAAATAACATGCACATGTTCATAATGGAACCTAATTGTCCGCTGATTCAAAAATTGATAGTTACTAACTTGTTAAGCCCTAGTTAAAATGTTTATTCCTTGAAGCTTCCTTCATTGTACCCTAATTTGTTTAAAAAAACAAATCCAAATTTGCCTTATATTCCTTGCCGCTTCATTCCAAATTTCATGATAGCAATTGGTACCCGCCTTATCTGTAAAGTAAAATTTGCAAATACTACGAAATTAGACAGAAAGTGGAATCTTACATCATGAAAGGACATATGATATGACGTCATTTTCTTGTTACAGTACTTCGGTAACTACTAGGAACTTGCAAACTAGGACTAAATGGGTTGGCTTATGCGCTCTGTGAAACGCACTCGAAATTTCGTAAACGCAGTGGAAGCGGAGGTGAAGATCGCACGGAGGATCGTACGAAATCTGAGACCCGAAATTCGAATAGCTTTTTGTGTACGACTACTGTGTGCTAAAGGTTTCAGTCCTCTATGCCTAAGGAAATTTCCTCGTAGTAAGCTGCATTCCAAATCCTGGACACCAAATTTTAGTATAAGAAGAACCCAGTCTTGCTGTGTTAATAATACAGTCCACCTGCATACAGATTTTTAGAGAAAATTCAAGTTAGCGTTGTTTGTGCTCTTGAACATGTCGACGAGCTGTCTCGACGAGAGGCTGAGGATGTCGATGCTCATGGCGAATCCTAAGCTGGAAGACGAGAAAGATGAAACCGCGGGCGCTTCGAGCTTGACAATCTCGTATCAGCAGCAGATCCGGCCGCTGCTGGATGCAGTAGATAAGCTGCGCAACCTGGACATTATGAAAGAAGGAATCCAACTTCCCAGCATTGTGGTGGTGGGCGACCAGTCCAGCGGCAAGTCCAGCGTCTTGGAGTCCCTCGCAGCCATCAAGCTCCCCCGAGGGATGGGCATCTGCACGCGCGTTCCCCTCGTCATGAGACTTCAAAGCTGCAGCGATAAATCTAAAGCCCAAATCTCCATAGAGTATAGTGGCAAAAAGGAGATGATAAAAGAGTGGGACATAACATCTGAGATCGAGGCTGCGACACAAGAAATTGCAGGAGATGCGAAAGGAATAAGTTACACTCCGATTACGCTCCACATTACAAAAGTTGGAGCTCCGGATTTGACAATGGTAGACTTACCCGGCATCACCAGAGTTCCAATAGCCGGGCAGCCGGAGGACATCTACGAGCAGATAACAGACATTATAATGCAGTACATCACTCCAAAGGAGAGCATTATTCTGAATGTTTTGGCGGCAAACGTGGATTTTCCCACCTGCGAGTCCATCAGAATGTCGCAGAAGGTGGACCCACATGGCGAGCGGACTCTGGCCGTGGTGACCAAGTCGGACAAGGCGCCCGAAGGCCTTCTGGAAAAAGTGACGGTGGACGCCGTCAATATTGGCCTCGGCTACGTCTGCGTCCGCAACGGCATTGACGACGAAAGCAACGCCGAAGCCCGGCGGAAGGAGAAGCAACTGTTCGAGTCCCACCCGCTGCTGAGAAAGATCGACAAGGAGATGGTGGGAATCCCTGTGTTGGCGCAGAAGCTGATGGGAATCCAGGCCACGACCATCAACACCACGCTCCCTCAAATCTGCAACAAAATCGACGACATGCTGGGAAAGCGCCAATCTGAGCTCAGCAGCCTCCCTCAGCATTTGTGCAACCCCCGGGAGGCCGACGTGGGGTTCGTGAAGCTGCTGAACGAGATTAAGGAGTCGTTGAAGAAGATCGTAATTCGGGGGGAGTTTCAGCAGTTTCCGGAGGATCCTCAGATGCACTGTACCGCCCGCCTTAGAGAGATGTTCGAGAAGTTTTACAAAGACCTCTGTCAGAGCGGCGCAGTGGGGACCAAGTTTCTGGCCAAGGAAACCCAAATGCTGGGGGAAGCCAAGGGCGTAGGCTTGCCTAACTTTTTGCCGCGCTCTGTGTTTCTGGACCTGTTGCAACAGTTGGTTGAAGAGGTGTCCGACAAGGGACTCGACCTTGCAGCAAACGTTTGGCATTACTTGGAAAATGTGATTAATCGGGTTATTGACCACCACTGTCAGTGCTATCCGCAGCTGCGGTCGCGCGTTCAACGAGCCGTGCAGGGGCTCGTGGTGGAGAAGAGTCAGGAATGCATCTCGCATGTCAAGCAAATGTTGGAGATGGAGAAAGGCATCGATTTCACCCTCAGTCCTGCCTACATGGAAACGTATGGCAGGCTCATTCAGTCGAAAGGCCAGTTCACGGACAGACTGCGCCGCCTCGTCAGCGATTGTAATAAGGGCAAATATTCGGCCTCGGGCTCTGGTTACGATTTGGAAAACAAGACGGTGATGATAGAGGATTTCGGAGAAGTGGAAGTGGGTGACATCATGGAAATGCCGAGCGAGCGTGTGGAAGAGGCGTACGAAATGCAGATGAGCGTCATGGCGTATTGGAAAGTGGTCATATTGCGGATGGGAGATGGGATTCCTTTGCATCTCCAATTTGTTTGCAGGAAATTGGTGGGCAGGGAGCTGGAGGTACAGATTCTCAAAGATGTAGGAGGACCCAATTTCGGTTGCATGGAAAAGATTATGGAAGAAAGTCCAGTGGTGGCTACCAAGAGAAAGAGCTTAATCAACAGTCTCCAACTGCTTAGGGACTCCAAAACCGCCGTCGCCAACATCATGGATCGGGTTGCAGAGGCGGCCTAAAGGTAAGGCTTTTACCCCCCTTTTAATCGCTTTTGACCTACAACTTTGTTGAACTTGAATCACTGGCTGGCATTGTTAACATGGTCTATTCAATGGATTACAGAGGACTGGGACGCCTGCAGGGTATAAAGGATAGATGATTCGATTTCCAGTATCCCAGCGTGCTAGGTTTACAGCTGGAGGTTTTGCTTGACGACAGAGAATTATTAGTATCCTGTAGCGATGATATAGACCCCTCAGTTTTTAAGCTTGGGGTTTGAAAATGGCGAATATGGTTGACTACACGCAGAACTATTAGTATATAGTTATTTCTTATTCTGTATAATATTCCGTTGCTTCATTAAATACTATGCATTATTGGGGTTCTTAATTAAATATTATGCTGTCTCTCCATATATTCTCTATCTCAATGGACTGCTTATATAACTAGCAATTGTACCGCCGAAGATATATTAGTTAAAATTTGTGTTAAATTTGTTTATTATAACCTAGAAATAGCGATTGAGATACTAAGCTACAAATCCTAAATTTTTAATTGGCAGAAAGGTAAGTGGGTATAAAGTTCTCCAAAACCGAGAAAGCATTAAAGATAAACCATTATTTTGTTGCTAATTGGTTACTAAAAGTGAAAAATGAAGTTATGGTTTCATAGGTGTGAAATGAAATGTACAATATTAAATACAAAACTGAGAATACTGTTAATAAATCATAATCCAATGTCGGTGGTTTAGGGTTTTAATCATCATATTGCTCTTCATCAAGAGCATCAATCATATGGTGATTTGTCAAAACCACAAGCAACACCACTACACTTGTACGGTATGCAAATCTTGTGTAGCAAACAACCTTTAAATTGACAATATGTGCATAGCATATGAAAAATAAATCTATTGAATTGAGGAAACTTCCGTCTAATATTTAAATTGTCATATGAAAAATAAATCTATTGAATTGAGGAAACTTCCGTCTAATATTTAAATTGTCAACCATTTATAATAGGAGAAGGCTAGTTGCTCTCTTTTTATTATATATGCAATCTAGGATCATTTGAAGTATTAAAATCTAAGATTATATGTCCACTCAATATCAAAACATTCTTATCATGTCTCATATTATTACAAAGTGAATAAACAAATAAACAAAAAGTTAACCATAGCTTGAAAAAAAAGAAATAAATAAATATAAATAAAAATGAAAAGAATCCAATATTTTTAAATGCTAATTTTGTATATGCACACAACACTATCCAATCTTTTTTCTGAGCAAACACTGCAAGTTAGAAAACAAGCCGACCATGGAGGCTCGACCTAGAGGCCACGATCAAAGAAGGATCATTTTCCAATCTGGAAGCAAAACTTTGAAAAACAATAAGCCCACCCTAAAGGAAAGCAAACAATTACCATAGTAGAGTGGTGATTATAGTCTATCAAAAAGTGGACTAAAAAAAAACCTTTACTCCATATTGCAATGACATTTCTGCAACTCTTTGTGGTAATTATAATTGTCCATTAGGGCAGTACAACAGCTAAAAATTTCAGAGCCATTTTTATACAGTATTCTTGATCTGCTAAATGAAGAACTTTTGATATAATAGTCACATGAGTAAATAAAATTAACATAGATGAGACAATCAAGAAAATGCCAACAATCAACAAAAGATCATCAAACCAAGAAATGTATTTTCAGAGTATTTTAAAACTTGCGACTAATAAGAATTTCTAAATTGAACTTGGCTACACAACTTTTGAAAATCACGGCAAAAATTGACTTTCAAAATCAATATTTTGAAAAGATGGTATATAATGCAGACCCATAAAGTCTTACACAATTGCCAGTAATACAACCAAAACATTCTCATAAAGCATCCACTCCAATTTGTATTCAAGCAATTTTAAGCAGTAGCAGTTGCTTTTTGCTTCTTCGGCACCCTATATCCTCCTACAACACAAGCATGATCTCTTTCAAAAGGTTGTAGTGTCATCTGCTTAGATGGATTGAACTGCTCCTTCTTCAATTTCTTGACTTCTTGAGCAAACACTACCTTTGCTGGAACAGTTGAATGAAATGCAATTTGCCTGCGAAATCGTGTATGCATTGAACCCACAACAGAAAACATCCTCCAAATTCTCCTTGATACATTAAACAAACTCAAAAGATGGGACTAAAGCATACCTTGATAGATATTACAATATGCCCTCCATTTTTGAAGAAATGTTGTGCATTTACTGCAACATGTCCCTAAATTGTCCCTAAATCAAGAAGGCAAATTAAATAAGTGCACTAGCCTTCATTCCAGTAGACTACATAGCTTTGTAATCCTAATATTCCAATACATAATGAAATAACACTAGTGGAACAATATACCAACATCATTAACAAACCCACTAATCTAACTGTTCTCTGCAATGGCCTTACAAACACAGTTACTCTTATGGAAAGACTATAAGTAACAAGGACAGACTTTACTCATCAAAATCAATATAATGTGTCGTCTTTGTAATTTGTATTTTAGATAAGATTCTAGAGAAGATATCCTACATTTTTAAATTCCAAACATAATTTCTATCCAGGTTGTTACTGAAATAATTCTAGAGAAAATCTGTAGTGAGGTCATGAGAGAAATATGAATGATATTATGGTTCAATTTGAGTGATTGTAAATGGAAAAAGTTTGAAGACTCAAATAATGACAAATTACGTAGACAGGGGCTTATCAACTTAAGTATTAAAAGGTTTTCGAAGAGTGAAATTACACGCTAGTCAATAGTACTCTAGAATAATGTTCTGGCCCTGAATATGATTTTAAATATTGAGGAGTGTCTGTTTATTTTATTGTTTATAAATACAGGGCGTTCATCAATATAACCAATTCCAATTCATTCCAAAAAGAAGACAACAACTTAAGTCGATAAGTCTCTTTTCTATGTTTTATATGATTTGAGATTGTGTTCTCTCATTTCCACTGGTTGAATGATTTAGGTGGCATTGTGAAATTGAAGAAAAAAGGCAGAGTTGGCCACTTGAATGATACAAGTACTGGCTATTTGAATTGTAACTATCTTTTAAGAGAATGCTTGACTATAAACAACACATTCACCACATATCAACAAAGAAACTCCCTAAGAATCTATATACAGTCCTTATCTACATGAATGAAAAAAAAATACTATGAAGAGAATAGCTGATCTTTGTTAATATCTTTTGTAGCACAAGTGTATTGCAGACAAACTCAAATTGTGGAGGGATAACATTAAATAAAAAAATCCATTTTGCATAAATAGAAGTGCAATCATGGACAAAACACTTGACAGCAATTATTCAATCATTCTCATAAACTTACCAATGCCTAATTAATGCAAAGCTAAATAAAGGAAATAGGTACACTATAATGGTTCATCACATTCCTTTACTCATTGCTTGTTTTATTTATGGTTACATACAATGACAACAACACATGCGATGAGAAAAAATCACCACACAAGTTCAATTTGCTGCCTACATGTTAGAGAGTCAGTAATTGATTTGTGGTAAATGATAGCATTTAAGGGGGGATGGAGGTGGCTGACTGGAAATATCCACTTCATATCAATTTGTTACCATGTATTAATATAGCTTTGGTATCAAAAGACATTTAGTAACAAATGCCAGGGTATGTAGAGGCCTTGAAGCTCATCACCCTGAAGAAGCCATCCAATACACAAAAGCTTAGCCCTATGTTTGAATAAGTTGCTTTGATGCTGTAAGTTCCTCAAGAGCTCTCCAAACAGCAATTATAAAACCAAACAGTACTACTAAGAGAAGTAAACTACTAATCTTGAGAATGTGAATTGGGATTTGCTCATAATTGCAAATAAAGAAATCAAAGGATGGAAGTCACACAGGTTTGTACATAGAGCTGATATACCACTGTCCTAGCTCTAACAGTCCCTCAAGATGCTCTCAGAACCATCACCCTGCTTCTGCTGGTGTAACAGTCATGTCTACTTTAGAGAATTCACTATGGAAACTCTAACTATAGGCTCTTAACAGGTCTACAAGCAAGTGATATTTTCTTTCCACGTCTATACATTGATGATTGGATATATAAGATTTCATTTCTCTAGGGAGTTGAAATGACCAAGAAAATGTTAGAAAAAGAAAAAAATTGAGAATTGGAATGCCATTCACCATGGAAGATGACAAATTTGTTGCTGCCTTTGCATTTGCATGGCCTGTTGCAACTGGCAATGTTGCCAAAAACTGAAAAATACTCAGTTTCAAAGATCTTCGCACACACCAAAGCCTACACATGGATGTCCCATACCACCGCAAAAAACTTCCAGCATTAAAGAAATTGTTCTTTGTCCAAAAGCATGCCATGAAGTACAAAAAATGTTTCCTTTTTGGATCAAGTGCTGTGCAGTTATTCCTCCATGAATAATTGATTGCTCATTTTAGCTAAAAGTATGCTTGTTTGCATGCTGGCCAACCTCACATTAAGCATTATCATTATAGGGAAGAAGACTCTTTGTTCTCTGTAATTTTTGTTAGCACACAAGTTTTCTATCTTATTTGTCAAAGAGAATTGTTGCATCAGAAGAGTTTTTATGTATTCCAGATTCAGTTGAAGCAATGAACACTGTTGTATCTGAGGAGTTGATAGCCTCCATCAAATCCAGCTTGACAAAGGTGTTTCTCCTTATACCATTGTCACGCATTTGTAGTAATGTGAACATAAGCATTTTAGTTAGATATCAATCCAGTAATTAAATACTTTTCATGCAGATGGGGTTCCAAGATTACAACCACAACCCTCTAAACCATGAGCGAGGTTGTCATTCAAAAAAATTGAATTGGCTTGTTAAAGAAAGTTTACAATTCTTCATTTAAAGCGTTTCCATATGCAATGGATTATGCGAGCTTTATGCATCAAAGCAAGTTTGAATGGGGAAAAGGTGACTTCTAATGGGTTGTGCTCTTATTACAGATCTGTGTCGTTGCCAACACCAAAACTGCAACAGACATGTGAAGTGTTTGACGAGGTGCCTCAAAGATATGTGGTCTTGAGGACTGCAACAATTGCAGGATATGCACAAAATGGATTTGTTGAAAAGGCTGTAGAAATTTCCAAGTAAACGCAATTTTCAGGTTTAAAGCCAAATTCGGCAACCTTTGCTAGCATCCTCCCTGCCCATGCTAAAATGGGAGCTTTGGAACAATATGTACATCCATTGAAGCATAAAGAACAGAAGAACTTTATCAGATATTATGGTCGTGACTGCCCTGGTAGACATGCATTCAAAAAGTGGAAATATTACCAAGGCACGTGAACAACACATTTTTGGTTTTGAGGGAAAAACCTGGAAAATGGCAAGTTTTTTCAGAGAAGTAGTGAGGTTTTCAGCCCTTCATTGAGCAATATCCAGGTTTGTGGGAAACAAATAATAATTTTTTTCTTAAGATCTGTTTTCAGAATGTGTCAAAAAGCCAATACCCCAAACAACAACATTCAAATAGAACTGAAGGCGTATGAACAGAGGATACAGGGGAGCCAGATGAAGGGGTTGGTGTTGTGGGAAACATTGTCACACTAAAGCAAGCAGCCTCAAACAAATGAGGAATAAGAGAGGAAAAAATTGCTCACGAATTAAAACTGAGGAAGCCTACGTTTTTTACTGCTTTGCCGCCACTATTGGTTTCCGCCACTCCAAACTCTTCTTTGCTGGTATTGACCTTTCACTTCTCCAATTTGGCGAGATGCAGCTGAAAATATAATTTCCACAAGGTTTTAAAGTATGCTTACTCAATTTAAAATAACGAGGAGAGCACATTTAGGTTTTAACGAGAGCAGGGGTCAAATTTGGAAGAAGGAAAGCAAGTTACCTGAACTGTCTGCACAAATGGTGTCGAGATGCTGATGAGCAAACCCTACTATGACAAACCCACCTAGATTCTTCTTTCAAACGCAATTTTTTTTCTTCAAGCAAAGCAAATATAATTGTGTCGTGCTGTGAAGAAAGCCGATATTTTTCTTCAAATACAAATTGGGGCATTCTATTGAAATCTAGCGGTAGAAATGACCTAATTCTGTCGTGCTGTCAAAGATGCCGATATTTAATTTGCTGCAATAACTGCTCCTTAGATATTTCTTCATCTCTAGCAATAACTGCTCTGTTCGGGGAAAAATGGTGAGCGGCTGGGATGGATTTCATCGCAGGCGATTGCCTGCCCACCAATCTACACCATCGGAAGTAAAAATGCTTTGCAAATATTAAGCATGGGATGAATTCGGTGTAAATATCTTTAGGTCGCTTTCATTTCTTATTCAATATATCATTAGTATTTGTTTCTTTAGGGAGTGCAATGAATTAGAGGAAATTGAGATAATATATTGGTCGACATAAATTTAAAATAATAGAAGATGTTTGGAAATTCACATTCTTATTGTTATAAATAAGGATTTTTTGGATTTTTTTATAATGTTGTGAGTATAGAGAATTCTATTATTAACACTTGCATCTTTAGGGAGTGCAATGGATAGAGGAAATTGAGAAAATATTTTGATCAACATGAAGTTTAAAATAATAAAGGAGCGTCTCTAGAAATTCATGGTCTCGTTATTATAATAAATAATGATTTTTTGGACTTTCTTATAATGTTGTGAGTATAGAGAATCATATTATTAGCACTTGCATCTTTAGGGAGTGCAATGGATAGAGGAGATTGAGAGAATATTTTGGTCAACACAAAATTTAAAATAATAGAAGGTGTTTGGAAATTCATATTCATATTATTATAAATAATGAGTTTTTTAGACTTTTTTATAATGTTGTGAGTATATGGAATTATATTATTAGCACTTGCATCTTTAGGGAGTGCAATGGATAGAAGAAATTGAGAGAATATTTTGGCCAACACAAAATTTAAAATAATAGAGAGGGTGTTTGGAAATTCATGTTTTGAATACTATAAGTTCAATGATACTTTTAAACTTTGTAATGATGTTTTGAGTATAAAGAATTTTATATTTAAAAGGTGTCTAAATGAATATAGTTTAAATTGATTTTGGCAATGACTACAATTAATTTGCTCTTATCAATTGACACTTATTTTCATACATCTTTTCTATAGGAGAGACGAGATAGTAATCTATGTTGAGGTAGAACAACAATGTCTAATAAAAAATCAAAGACTACAAAATATAAGTAAGGCAGAAATAAGATACTTTAAGCTCATTACTTTTATGAGGAAAACACCAAGATAGAATTTATATTGTTGATGTTATTTAGTTTATATTGTTTAATTTTAACTTACATACCTATACAAACGCTTGCATTCTTCCTCACTTTATAAATTATTGTTCATCGATTAAATTAAAGCAAAGATTATTTTGCTACCATATCTAAACTCCTCAATGGTGTACCTGGTCCTCTTTTGTATATCTCTATCTTTGCAAAGAAAGCTCAACTATTTTGGGATGACAATGGCCACATGTTCAACTTTTGGTTGGGAATATGAACAATTTCTTGTAGGTAGATGAATTGTTTGTTATGCCTTTTGGGATGACTAATGCACGTAGTACTTTTATGAGGTTAATAAATGAAGTTTTGGAACATTATCTTGGTAAGTTTAGTTTGTATATTTAGATGATATTTTAAGTTTTAGTAAGAGTAAATAATTACATTTTAATCATATCATATTGGTGTTATAAACATTAAGAGAAGGAAATTTGTTAATTTGAATGTATAGAAATGTAGCAATTTCATGAAAGAAGAGTTAATTTATTTGTGCTTTATATAACATGTTATTGGTGTTATAAACATCAAGAGAAGAAAATTTGTTGATGCATGTACAAAAATATAGTTTCATGAAAGAAGAGTTAATTTATTTGTGCTTTGTTATTTATACAAATAGATTCAAGATTGTTCTAGATAAGATTAGAGCTATTGTAGAGTGGCTTATACTAATAAGTATTTAGAAATTTAAATTTTTTATGGTTTAATAAACTTTATAAGTTCAATAGAAATTTCAATGGAATATGTCTAACTATTTTTTAGACTAAGGTGATAAAAACGAATTTAGAGGGATTGTTGCATCCAACAAAAGTTTTTAGTTGTTAAAGAAGGTGATAGAACAATTGATTTTGACATTACTAGATTTTGATTAGTTAATCTAAGTAGATTGTGATGCAAGCAATAAAATGATTGGAGCAATATTGAGTTAAGAAGGAAGGCTTATTGCTTACTTTATTACATTTTTTTTATCAAAATGATTTTTTATATAATAGTCATCAAGTGTAATAATGTTTGAATAGTTAAGATGAATTCAAACACATGTCAAATGGGTTGAATTTATGTAGAATTGGCTAGTTCAATAGAGGATGTGTTAAGTAGAAGACATAATTTGTTGATTAAAATTTGAATTGAGGTTGCTAGTTATAATGAAATAAAGAATTTATATGAGAATGATGCCAATTTTGCTAAGGTGGAAAAACCATGCAAAGTAGATATAACTAAGCGGTTAGATTATACAATCCAAGATATTTTTTTGTTTACAAGAAATCAATTGTATATATTCTTGGAAGTTCTACAAGAGAGAATCTAATAAAGGAAAAACATGGTGGTGGATAAGTTAGTCATTTTAGTATTGATAAAATAATGGCTTTGGTGAGTGAAAACTACTATTTTCTTAAGTTGTATGTGGGGGTTAAGAAATTTGTGCAAAATTGTAGTATTTGTCAAGTAGCAAAAAGAAGTAGGTAGAATGTTGAATTATAGCAATAATCACCAATTCCAAATAGACCATGGGATGATATTCTAGTATATATTTTGTGTTCAAATTATAAAAAACTCAAAGAATATTTTTTATTTTTTAACAATTAAAAGATTTTTTAAGAGGAGGCATACATTGCTTATATAAAACTAATGATGTTATGTATATAGTTGATTTAGTCTTTAGAGAAATTATTAGATTACATTGATTTACCTAAGAATATTGTGCCAAATAGAGATGTTAAATTTGCTGGTTATTTTTTGTCAATATTATGGAAAAAGATGAATATTGATTTGTAGTTTATTTTAATACATCATTTGTTTATACTATTGGATAGATTAACATATTAAATAGAAGTTTGAGAAACTTATTAATATATTTATCAAGTGCAAGGATATGTAGAACTTGGACTTGGCACTGTGACAAGGTAATATTTCTTAGAATAATTTAGTAAAAGCGTATAGGGAGAACACTATTCATATTGTGTATGATCAAAGTCCAAGAAATGGTTTTACTTAGCCAAAATCCAAAAATGGATATTTGGATTTTTCTTTAGGTCAGAAAGAAAGTTTGTTTAGGTTTGGTAAAACTAGGCCAACATGAGATCTGTTTTGAAATAACAAATATCTATTATTAAGAAAGATATTTGTTATTAAGAAACAAATGTCTATTTCCTTCAACACAAATTTAAAAAATGTTATAGGGTTGACGATGCCCCATGATTTTCACACAACAAAGCAAGAAAAGGGTTGAGAATTGGATATTTGAGATTGCATAATTGATATCCATTTTGGAGAGCAAAAATTTGTTATTTAATCAACAACGATGTACAAGTAAGATTTTGGTTTTCTTTTATGCTTTTCTAAAATTAATTCAATTTTTTTTATATGATTTAGGTTTTCATTTTAAGATTTTAAAGATTCATTTTAAATTGTAAATTTGTAAGTTTTAAATTGTAAATAGGTAATATGGATGAGGAACTTGTCAAAACCTAAACACTCCCCCTCTAAACCCTACTCCACCAAACCCTCCAATAATTCAAGAACAAATTGAGAAAATATTAATGAATGGAATAAATATATAAATATATTATTGGCACCATCTATTAGCTTCAATGATATCCACCTCAGAGGGAATTGTCACTTATGTTCGAACCATCACAAGCCAACATGAGTCATTTCGATAATACTAAAAATCCAAGAGGGAAGAACATTCTATCAACTTATCATATGAGCAAGTGAAAGACTTATAAATAGCCAAATTCATGTTTACACAACATTTTGCTAATCTTAAAACCAAATTATATGAACATGATGTATGTAAGTCTAAATTTTAAATGAAATAATGCACATATGAGGGTATCACAAATAATTTTTGGGATTTCTAATGGATGGTTTTTGATAAATCACCCAATAAAAATGTTGATGTACCTTCATATTCCCTCTATAGATTGTATACAGAGTTTATTTTAGGTCACCATGTCAACTATTTTGATATTAGATATTTCCAAGGAGTGGGTAAGGGAATTTCTTAAGATAGACCCATGATAATGTGACAAATGCAAGGTCCATTTATTCCCCTTCCTCCTATCCCTTCACCTCTAGTTCAACACCCAATCATTGTTATCGATGTAACAAATTAGAACCTTTATTCTATACATTCTTTGATTGGTCATTTGATTACAAAAACTTCTCAAGTAGCACAATCACATCATATTGATAGTCCTAGTTGATCGATTGATATTGGTGGGCCCTCCTTGTCCACATATGTTTGTGTGCCTCATTGTTGCATTATGTGCAATAAGTTGTGTTTAGATTCTCTTGGAGAAACTAGTGATCCACCCCTAAACATATTTGAATATGATGTCCCTTGTATGTCACCTTCGCGAGATGAGGTAGCAGGGTCTAGAACACAAGTTGAGGCATTGGAAATAGGAACACAAACAAGGCCTTTAAGGGCAAGGTAAACAAGGAGCATGGTAAATCTAAATCTTAAAGGTAAAATTTAAAAATTTTTAATGTATTTTATTTGAATTTCAACATATAATAAAGAAATTAGTAATAATGTATAGAAGTGGATAATAGATTATGACAAAGGAGGAGCTTAGAGAAGTTCATCATGGTACTCTTTCTTTCATTCAATTCGACCTAGACTTATGGTATATTTTTTTCTACATGTCTAACCTTTTTTTATTGTATGTATTTCCTTTTTCTAAGTAATTATACATTAATATATATATCTTGATTTTATTTTAATTTTATAGTCTAATCAAAATATGAATGAGGTGACGTGGGTGGATGGGAGGGTGCCTTTCCACACATCTAGTTATGGAAAGGTTGGGGCTTATTTGGATAATGGACTAGCAACATAAAGGGGTGGCGGTTATGTTTGGCTACTCTGCCTGGCACGTCACACTTACCACCTTGGTGGTGGAAAATTTTTTGGAGATGACCAACTAGAAGTGATGGTATAGGGATGGCTAAAGTGATGTGAATTGTAAACACTACAAAGATTAGTTATCAAATATGTTTGCAACATTGGTGCAATGATGAATGTGTCAAGTGATATACAAAGTGCACACTTGGGAGATTGAGCTATCATGTCATAGCCTTCATTGGGAATTAATGAATTGATATATATGTGTAAGTTGGTTTTTTTGCAACAATGATGGGTTGGCTCCTTGCACAACATGGTAAATACATGCTAGTTTCATAATGGCTTGAAAAGATGGTGATGAACCACACATTCTTTACGGTTAGTTGGGGTTATCAATCCATTTCATCATTAATTCAATTTGTGAATTTGTGAGGTGAAGGTCTGGTGTTGGGTCAATTTGTTTCATTGGGGAACCATGAAGGAGAGATAAAAATTTATGGTAAGAATGTCTTTTAAAACCCTAATGAGTGTAGGGGTGGTTACTCCAATTCGATTGCAGAGTGCTGTCAGGAAAATGGCATTTTGTGGGTTGATCACTAACCAACACTTCAAGTGGATGTTGAAGAAGTATGATACTCTCATTCTGGTCGCGGTGAAGATGATATTGGGGAAGAGCTTTTTGGAGGTAGATGAGTAATATGGGGTAGACATTGATATAACCTCATAGTTCTTAACATCAATTTTAGAAATAAGGAAGGGCAAACGTGAGGCCGAGGCACTGGTAAAAAGGATCTTCTAAGTGAACCTATTGGGGGGTCTAGAAGTAATACTATATGTGGCTTCCCCTAGAATGGGCATTCCTATGCCACAGGATATGACTTGGCTCTATGTGTCAGGAGAGGTAATAAAGTATTACCCCTTCCTGTTGGATTTAAAGGGAATGGCATTGGTTGCTCACATGGAGCTAGTGGTGGTTGGTCTGGATTATCTATTGCGGGGGCTAAAGCTTCCTCTGTCTCAACATGGACATTGGGTCCTAGACTTTAGATCCTTTACTCGTGCAAATGACTTTCTAGGCACGAACATGTTTGGTGTGGGGTCTAGTTAAGGGATGTGTCTAAAGGTTAAATTTTGGTTTGTTTTAGTAGCTCTATGGCATGTATCTAGGAATAGATGATAAAGTTAACAATATATATTCTATGTTTATCTGAAGTTATGTTTTAGGTAGTTTAAGTTCAAACAAGGAAATTCCTTTGCCCTTGTGTGGGAGTTTTGGAAATTTAGTTGCTTAAGGGTGGTTGGTGTCTGTCAATTGGATAGTCTGAATGTCTTGGGCTAAATTACCGGTTGGTCTTCTCTCTGTTATGGGTATGGAAATGACATTCAGTAAATCTCGCCCAAGGGCTATCCATGTAAAAAAATTATTTTTTATAAATCAATATAAATCCTTGCTTACGAATAAAAAAAATGAATGAGGTGACACCTTTGCCAATATGTTTTAGTAAACTCTTGATTTTCCTAAGGGATTGTCATTCAAAAAACAACTCTCGGAATGAAAACAAAGAGTTGAGGTAATTGAATTTATAGTTTAGAGAACTTATAATTTATTATAATGATTTAGATGTTAATTTCAAAGTTATTATAATTATATGTATACACATAGTTATACATTATTTTTATTTTTCATACAAGAAATTTCATAGTTGGTTCACCCATGATGAGTCCTCAATCAATACAAGAGGCCTCATTGGTGGTATTTTTTTGTAGTAGATAAGTTTATATATAATAGTTTAGAATTTTTATTTACCCATCTAACCTCTTAATATTGTATGCATTTACTTCTTTGTCAATAATTATATATGAACTTATATCAAATTTTATTTATTTTTATAGTATATTCCAAAAGTAAGTGATGTGTCAGCTCTACCATCATGTTTCACTAGGACTCTTGATTGTCTAAAGAGACCATCATTTGCATGACTCGAAAAGTAAAAACTATTTAAGGTAATTTAATTGAATTTTACTTTAATTGATGGTTTAGATAACTTGTAGTTGACTTTAATGATTTAGATGTTAATTTCAAATTTCTAATTGTAATAGATATCTTTGTATTTATTAGTCTAATTTATTTACCATTGAACTAATTAATCAAATTTTTAGTTTGACTTATTATTGCAATCAACTTTGCAACTATCAACTAGTAAGCATTGTGGCATTAAGAGGTCATTTTTTGACAATCCACCACAGGTTGAAGATTCATTATGTAATCCCCTTTTTAATAGATTACACAACCTTGATTTCAACCATAGTTGTGTGAGGTGTAATCTCTCCTCTCAGAAAGGGGAGGCACCCTTCTTACTGCTTACTAAAACTAAATTAAAACTAATTAAGTATTCACAAAATGTACACTACAATCATGAGATGGGGGTGTGCCACATTCATACTTCTCTCTCTTTTAAGAAAATGTGTTTTACAATGCTTCACAGTTGATAGTTCTAATTCGATACAACTTTAAACTAAAAATAAAGCAATAATTCCAATATCTCTATCTTGTCAAAGCAAAGCTTAGAGATAGCAGCATGATAATAATAAACAATAAAATAAGAAAGAAAAGCTCACGAAGGCACAAATTCATTCTGTAGCTTTTCACTGATGGATCCTTGAGAGATGTAATGTTTGCTGCATTAGAAGCACAAAGTCTTCTTAGATACAACAATTCCACGAACAACATGAATAATTACAAGCACAAAGTCTTGTAGATAATCGACCAATAGTTATCCAAACATAAACACAAATTTGAATAAAGAGTGCAACACAAAGTTTACACAGATTTATTCAAAGCCCTTAGATCTCACACACTAATTGCTACCAACCTTAATCAAATCCAAAAGATGATTGATCCAACACAAAGTCTAGTATGCAACTTTCTTCTTTATTGATCAAAATAGATACACAAAGATGAACACAAAGTTTCATGTATTTGCTTCTCAAAATGGGCAGCACTTCGTTGCAAAAGACAAAAGATAAACATTATAATAGAATCCTCTCTTATTTTTAGATGAGAGAGGAGAGTAAATCTAGGAAAATTAGATGAGAAAATCTAGGAAAATCTCACCTAACTAGTTGACTTATTCAAAAATGTTGTCCATAAATGTAAAACATATTTGTTTTACATGTAATTACATTTTACAAAATGACATGTAAAATGTCAAAACTTATTTACATAAAGCATGAAAAATACTAAAACTGGGAAATCTAATCTAAGGCAAAATTTGGCCTTCTTTAACATTTTTCTCCATTAAAAATTCATGATGATGTGCACTTCATCACTGTCTAGCATTGGAGTGTACTTTGGAGATGACAAGGATTCTTGAGATTAACTCCTTCGATGGGATTGAAGACTTTCCGATGCCTTTTAAATCTAAAATAAGCTAGAAATCCATCATCTTGTTCATTGAAGCTATTGAGAAAGCTTCGTCTTCAAATTTTTTCTTGGTGCTAAAAAACAATGCTTCAGCATATTAAAGGACTTGGGTAGTTTCATGTAAAAGTGGTGAAAAATAGAGCTTTTACATGTCATATATAAAAGTGGTGAAAAACAGAGCTTCTACATGTAATATGTAAGAGTGGTGAAAAAAAGAGCTTCTACATGTGACTTGTGTTGGAGCAGTGAAAAATAAAGCTTCTACATGAAATATGTAAGAGCGATGAAAAATAGAGCTCCTACATGTGACTTGTGGTTTGAGATGTAGAAGCACTTAAAAACCTCTCTCCTACATGTGCCAGAAAATGACTAAGGCATGAAATATGTAAGAGTGGTGAAAAACAAAGCTCCTACATGTGACTTGTGATTTGAGATGTAGAAGCGCTAAAAAACCCCGCTCCTACATGTGCAAAAAAATGACAAAGGCATGAAATATGTAAGACCAATGAAAGTCAGGGCTCCTACATGTGACTTGTGGTTTGAGATGTAGAAGTACTAAAAAACCCCGCTCCTACATGTGCTAGAAAATTATTAAAGCATGAAATATGCAAGAGCGGTGAAAAATAAAGCTCCTACATGTGACTTGTGGTTTGAGATGTAGAAGCGCTAAAAAACCTTGCTCCTACATGTGCTAGAAAATGACTAAGGCATGAAATATGAAAGAGCCGTGAAAAACAAAGCTCCTACATGTAATATGTAAAAGCGCTAAAAATCAACACTCCTACATGTGCAGAAAAGTTTCTAACTCCCAAAACTGAATTTTCACAATTTGGTTTAAAATGTGAATTTCGATGAACTACTATTCAACATGTAGATTGCATATAGATTTTGAGATGGTATATGCCAACTTTTTTTTAAAAAAATGTTTTGAGTTGGTATATATGCCAAATGTATTTATGTGTACAATTATTTTACACTTTTATATACATATTGATATATAATATAATTTTTTCCTTGTGTGCATGTATTCCTTTGTTGAAACTTAAATTTGAATGTCTAATCACTTTAGAATAGTTGAGTTATGAATAATAACATGTTATAGATTGATTCCTTTTTATATGATTATCTTTTGTTGTAGAAAGGTCAAATGTAGTTTCCTACCTCAATACATAACAATCTTGCTTTTCATGATGATAGTTGTAATTAGATATAGGATTGTCTTAGAATGACATGTGACCATTTGTCCAACAAATATATTACCATATATTTCTCCATTCAAATACCTTGATTAGTCATAATTAATAAAAAAACATAATGGAAATCATATGAATTATATATTTTATTATTTATTTTAATTTATGCTAAATTATTACATGTTCAATATTTTTTAACGCTAAATTATACCAAAGGGCAATGCTAGGGCATTGAGAGATCAATTTTGCATCATAAATTTTGTGGGTAAAAACTAATTGCACTAATAGGTTGGGTTGGGTAGGTAAGTAATATTTAGTAGGCTACATTATTGCACCCATGCCTCTTGGGATATTTTGGTTAGACAAAATCTATCAATAGACATAATATGGAAAACATGTCAAAATTTGATAGGATAATGAATAAAGGTAACAAAACATATGCATGGTTCATGTATTCATATAATTATGTAAATAATTTCCTTACAAAATACTCTAGAATATATTTTCAACTCAAAGAGATTTCCCCATAGTGGCAAGAAATCAAATGTTACCAAGAGTGTTATTTTAGTGTAGTGTTTGGGTATCAAGTGACCAAATCCATAAATAACATGTGTCATGGTATAAAATTTATTACACCGACACATAAAGTGTTAGAATAATTATAGAGGAGGACTCACCTTCGACATATCTTAAACCTTATATGATACATCATTTGAATAAGGTTTCTTAAGAGACATGAGATAGAAAATATCAAAACTTTTATGGGAAAGTACAAACAATATGTAGTATGTATGAATGAACTATTTATTCCCATAGTTGGGTAGTCAAGTCCTCTATAAATTCCTCCAATAGTTCTTGTCAACTTGAAGTGCTTTCCAAGTTGTGGAAAGCTATCATATGTTGCAAAAATCATCAATGAAATGCTATGAAACTAACTATGCCAACCCATAAAGATGGTTTTTTTAATGCTATATAGTTCCTTATTTAACCAACCACACCAATTAGGCCTTCTAGGCTACATTATTTAAATAGTCTTTTGAGGGATCTCTATTATTTATTCATAAAATTATTTCACATAATGTTTTGTAGAATTAATGGAACATATAATAAATATTTATTCATAAATTGGTTAGAGTCCTCTATAAATTACTCCAATGGTTATTTCCAACTCCAATTAGTTTTCCTACAGCGACAAACTAGAAAACCGTTGCAAGAAGTATAATTTTTGTGCAAACTCAAGGCCTATATAAGGACTCTTTTACCCATCAATACCTCTCAAAAATTCCTACAATGAACCAACCCTAGCTTGATCATTATGTGAATGCTTAGTTTTAAAAATAAAAAAATCATAATATTACTAAATGGTACTAGCATTAGCTTATTTATTACATGGATGCTTAGTTTTTATAATCATAACATGTAGGAGGTTTTGGTATACCCCATTTTTCATGCCTCATACCTCATAAGAACTTTTCTCATGTCAGTGTATTGTTAACGAGTTGGTGTTAGTTGTTTTAAGAAGCTAGGACAATTGTTATACCCCATTTTTTATGCATACTACCCCATGTCTAAGTGGAGTACTATCATAAAAATAGGATAGTCATGTCAGTGTGTACAACATTTTCCTTCTCCTAAAGAATTTCCAATGCACCTCTATTTTTTGTCAATGCCACTTGTATCTCAAACCCTAGGATTCATCTACATGGTTATTTGAAGACCATAAAACCCTAGTATATGTTGAAAGATGATTGTTTAAGGGTAAATAAGTATACACAAAATTCCACCTTGTTATCTTAGAAGGTTTGTCATGCCCAAATGTTTCAAGGGTCTTAAATGATTATTTTTTCATTCCAAAATTAGAAAAAGGATGTGGTTAATCATAAGTTTAGGTCAAGCCCTCTAGGGCTTAATGTGGAAATAATATTTGAATATTGTTCTTAAGGTTAGAATTAAGACATGAATGATTATCCCAATCATTTATGGTTGTCCTATCATAGTGAAAGGTTGTCATAGTACTTTTGGGACTATATTTTAATGTTTCAATCTCAAGTCTCAAAGTTGTGGTCTTAGTAGAGTATTAACATCATACATCACTATCTTATACACTTTGCATGGGAACAATTTTTGGTTAACCTACCCTTCAAGGAGAGTCACAAGGGTTTCAAATACTATTTGTAATGGTTGATTTAGTGTGAGTATTATGTACCATCTTAAATATTTGAGTGGGGATATCACTAAATCATGAATAAATATATTTTCAAGGACTCTCGTAGATGCATTTGAGTTGACTACAATACACTTGATTGATGTTCCCATGTGTGTGTGATTCTCCCATGTTTGAGTTAAATACAATTTTGTCATGGTCCCATTGTTTTTGTGAGATTTTTCTTATCTACAACTTATGTATATTAAGTGGAATATGAAAGAACATGCTATAAAATAATTTGGGAGGTGTTTGTGATAAGAAAAATTCAAAAAATCGATTGGTGATGAACTATTTCAAAGTCAACTAGGTCATATTGTAAACTTTAAATAGGTCTAATCAAAGTTTCAATGAAACTAATTGAAGAACTAAAAGTGATTGTTTTAACTATCTCTATTTAAATGGAGACATTATTGTGGAGAGACCTCAAAAGTAACTGTAGGTCAAAACAAAAAATTTGTAGGTGCCACAAACTCTGAGAACTACTCAAAGTTTGGTACTTTTTTGCTCTTAAGTCTCTTAATATAATTTATCGGTCCAAGACTATAGTCCAAAATGATTGGGACACTTTAGGTACAAAATAAGACCTCCCATAGCATTAACATGGCCATCCCAACATGTTGGTGTAGTTGGTTTAGCTCTATGAGTCAAAGAATAAAAAATATGGATTCTAGAACCATTACACTAAATGTCATTAGTACATTTTGCAATAATACATCCATTGATGGCATGGTGAAACAATGCCAAGTTGATAAAAAAATGATAGTTTTTATGGAGGTCAAAATAGAAAATTTGTAGGTGCCATAGACTTTGAGAACTAGTTTGTCAAAATTTGGCTCTTTTTTCTCTTAGGTCTCTTAAGAGAATTTCTCGAAAGCCTATAGTATAGAACAATTGAGACACTCAAGATATGAAATGAGACCCCCTCTATCCTTCACCTTGCCACCTCGATGTGTTGATGCAAATAGTTTAGCCCCATGAGGTGAAGAAAAAATATGCTTATGACACCATTACACTAAATACCATTGATGCATTTTCTAAGAATGCATTTAGTGTTGAATTGTGAAATAGTGTTGAGTTGACACAAACCAAGAGAAATTACTATGAAGGGACCCCACATGTAGTTGTAAATTGAAATAAAACATTTGTAGCTTCCGCACACTCTGATAACTACTCTATCAAACTTTGACATTTTTTTTCTCTTAGGTCTCTTAATACACCTTTTTAGAAGCTTATAGTCTAAAATGATTGGGAAAAATGGGGTACAAAATGAGACCTCCTCTATTATCCACCTAGCCAACCCAATATGTCGGTGCAATCGATTTGGCCCCACAAGGAAAAGGACAAAAATACATGGCTCATGGAACCATTACACTAAATGCCACTAATTCATTTATCAAGAATGTGTCCATTGTTAGAAAAGTGAAATAGTGTTGAGTTGAAAAAAACTAAGAGAGGTTATTGTGGAGAGACCCCTCATACACCTATAGGTTGAAGCAAAAAAATTGTAGGTGTCACAGACTATGAGAATTACTCCATCAAAGTTTGACACTTTTTTATTTTGTAAGAATGATTCCACTTTTTGCATGGTCAAATGGTGTTGAGTTGACAAAAAAATAGTCTTTTGTGGAGAGACTACACTGTTGGGAATAGGATGCCATTTAATTGCAATCCTAAACATATTTCATGTATCTCCTAAGTCCTTGGAAAGTGTTCCCCAACACTAGGATTAGAAAGAGATTAAATTTGAATGAAATGAACATGTAAATTGACATTTGTAATTATTCCTAAATGATAGAAACATGTGGGGACGCCCAAGAAGAGCTCCTACAAAATAGGAGAACATGGGGTGCCCACATAGATGGTGGAACCCACCTTTCTTAAGTTAACTATTTGGAGAATTGATAACACTTCAGTAATTCATGTAAAGATTCTACAAATTAGGGACTGATATTTACATGAGTGGAGTTCAATTTAGTTCAATTCAGTTATGGTTTAGTTATCTTCAGTTGCATGAAATAGTTTGAGATGAATGCTAGTTGACTTCAGTTGACTTGAGTTGTGTGACTAATGAATTCAGTTGTATGACAAATAACATGTGGATACTTTCAGTTAAGTGGGGATGATCAATCATGCATAATGTTTGCATGAATTGGTGGAGAGAAATGTTTCAGTTAACTAAGATTTACTTGGACCCACCTTGGGTGCCCAAGTTGGCATCTTTGAGTTAACACCTTTTGCACGAGAAGATATTTACAAGGCTCAATTAAGTGGGCCCATTCTTGGGCGCCAACTTTGAGGTGAAGCTTGCAAGATATTTTCTTGACCAAAGTTTAGTTAAGTGTTCAGTCTAGGGTGCCTAAATTGAGGAAGACTTTGGTTTGATCACATATTACATTGTGGAACTCTACTTGCACAATCTAGGTGTAGATTTCTGAGAGGAGCTTTATGCTCTTGTATTTGAAAACTCTTATGAGTTTACATGCTCATTAATTGTCTACTAATTGCAGCAAGTTGAAGAGAGTTCTATGATATTTTATTGCAAGTTGTGAAGAAGGATTGTTGAAGGCAAGGAAGCATATCAATCTAGGATTGATATAGTATTATTGTAATTGTTTTTTTTTTTTGAGATGTTTTGGAATGTCAATGGATGACAATTTGTGTAGCCTTTTTGCTAGATACCAATGACAAGGGGGGGGGACCAAGTCTAGGTGGATGTAGGATAGATAGGCGATAATGGATGGAATGGATGTATGTGTAAGAGAGAAAGGATGTGATCTCCAAAGACTATGTCGCATAGGAATAACATGCCCCATTCTAGGTACAAGACTTAAGATTTTTCTAGACAAAGCATAGGATAATTATATGATTGGTTGGAAAGATGAGGTATGTCAAGAGATACCCAAAACATGTTTCAAGACTTTGCTCCTATATCTTCATCAAGATCAAAAGGAGAATGAACGAACTCAAATATGATAGGTAGGTGTGATGGCTAAAGATGGTAGGATTGATGGAAATGATATGACATGAAAATGATAGGACAAGAAAATGATAGGTTGGATAGATAAGACATTTCCCCCAAGTGTAAGTGACATAGAAGATAAACCTACACATGATGCCTATTTTCCAGGTTTCATCATGGTACTTATCCTGGGTGCCTGTTTACTAGGTTTTCACCATTGGACGAAAGGATTTCTCTTTACTTTTTTTTTATTTTTTTGACTTTTTGATTTTTTGGATAGGAAAAGGGGAATATGGATAGGAGGGTCTCAAGTGTCTAGTTCCATGAAAGGTGATAGTCCCACTAGAGATGGATGTCATCGTATGGACCATGTCAAATCTGCTCATAGATGTTGGTAAGGGATGGCATGAAAGGGAGATGGAGTAGGTAGATGATGGATTATGATGTGGATTATGTAGGACTTATGCAAAAGATGAATGGGGAGGCTTAGCCAAAAGTATGGACCATAGGAAGGTGGTTGGGGAGATATGTAGGATAATGAGTGAAGGATGAGGAGATGGAGGCATGTGGAATTGGTGTGAAATGGAAGGGAACCGTGACCAATGGTTGCACACATTGTGATAAACGTTGAAGATTTTGATGTGGACGGGGTGTAGGAAGCAATGGAGATGTTTGCTTAGGAGGTGATGGATGTAGTGGTTTTCGTACCCACATAGATTTAGTATTTTTATGATTTTTGTTTGGCTTGTGGGATGGAAGAATTTGATATTTTTGTATAGAATGAAATTTTTGAAGGCATGAGGAGGATGGTTGGGATTTTTGAGAGGTGGATGCCTCATTTGACTTGCATTTTTGTTTAGGGACCCATATCATTTTAGTTTTTGACTTTTATTTTGAAGGTATGGGTTTGGGTGGATTTTTTAATGAATTTTTCTTTGGTTTCTTGCATTTGTACCCTAAGGGACTAGGACCCTTAGGATTTTTGGTGTTATGAAAGGAGGCATCCAAATGCTTATTTTTGAATCCCATGGGGTGAATGGAATGAGTGGAAGCTTTATGTTTACACAATGTGTGCATTTGTTGGTCATGACTAGGATATTTAGGGTATTTATGAATGATTGGGATATTAGGTGTTGGAAGCAATGGTGGCAAAGTGGATGGAGGGATATGCGGAGTTGGAAGAAGTGGGGGTAAATTAGATGGTGGAAGGTGTATGGTCACATGCTTTTGACACTTGTAGGATAATGGAGGTGGAATGGCAACATATGTTTTAGGTGTATGATTGGATTCATGATGGACTGTGGACATAGGATGCATGGAGGAAATACCAACATCTTGAGATTGGTGTCCTTGGGGTGTATATCCAAGGCCATAAGAGCATGGAGGGACTTTGACATGGATGGGATCCAAAATAGCTTGTTCATGGAGGTCTAAACCTTTACCTTGGTGGTTCATGTTTTGGAGTATGCAATGGACAATGGGACTAGGTGTAGGTGGAACACTAGACACAAGTTCCTTATTGGATGGAGAAAATGAAGCAAGGTAAGATAATGGTTGTTGTTGTTCTAAGGAGGAACATTCATGACTGAGGGTCGAAAGACCAATAGGATATGATGGAGTACTTGCAATTGGGTCGATAGTGGGTGATGGAGGATCATTAGGATCTTGATTAGCATTGTGTTCACTTAGATCCAAGGTATTTTTTTTATCTTTTATGTGTGCTCCGGAGGCACTTGTCTCAGCATGGGAAGTGGATGTTTATGTATCATGGATGGGTGAGGTGGCAAGCTCTTGACCATGGAATGCATAATGTTGGCTAAGGGGATCATCATGGTATTCTTGATCATAAAAGGGGTCTTGATCAAGGATGAAAGATTGATCATGAATAGTATTAGGTGTGTTATGAACGAAATCATTGGGAGGGTGTTGATCTTTATGTGGATGAGGGGGTAATGTTTCCTCATGTTTAGGATTGTGCTCTTAACATACCTCTTGGGTTGCTTGAATGGAAGTGGAAGGGGATGACTCTCGAATGGCTCAACATGTTCTAGATGGTCAAAAACATGGAGACATGATGGAGGTTGACTTGGATTTAATGGGGAAGACTCTTGAATAGGCTCAAGGGGGAGACTACATGATGGGGTTGGAGGAATAGGCATGGTGTTTGAAGACTCTTTGGTAGGTTCAAAAATATGAGTTGGATGACATGGCGATGTTTGATTACTTGCTAGTAGCCCTTGGGTCACATCCTTTGTAGGTGGATGGGTGGATTTGGATAATTCCATAGGTTTACTTTTGAAATTTTTGAATTTAGGGCTTAGATTTGATGGAGGATTTGATGATGGTGGGGGTAATGAAGAGTTTAATGGATTAGAAGGTGGAGAGGCAAATGGATTAGGACTAGGACATGGTGGCTTAGGGATAGGCATTTGATTGGATGGTGGTATGATAGAGTTATAGGGTGCATGAACTAGATTGGTGTTCCCCTTTTCAAATGGAACGTGAGAATTGAAAGGCTCTTGATTTTTGTTTCCAAGGTGGACTTGGGATCCTATGTTCTTGTTGTGATATGGGTGGATATGTTGATGTCACATTGACATGATAGGTAGATGGGTTAGGTTGGCATGATGATGGTGACACATAGGATTGTGGTTGAATGTGTTGAGGTTGGAATGGTGTTTGGACTTGTTGTGGTATGATTTGTTGTTGTGATAATGATGGAGGGGTTGAATAGGATAATGGTTGGTGAGAGGTGGATTGGTATGGATAAGGGTTGACATTATAAGAGGTGTGATAGGTTGATGAAGGGGTAACATGATATGTGGATGGATGAGGTTGATCCGATGATGTAGGTGACATATAGGATTGATGTGAAATTTGTTGATGTGGTGATTGAACTTGATGTTGTGTTTGTTGGATTTGACAAGTGGCCATGAGATATTGGGCTTGTGCTACGAGTTGTTGCATTTGAGGTGATTGGTTTGTTTGAAGTTTTTGGATCATGTCATGGATTCATTGAATGATTTGTTGGTTTAAAGGTGATTGGCTTGTTTGAGCTTCATGAAGTATGTGAATGAGCTTTTGTGCTATGTCTTCTAATGTTGGCATGGTGTAAAATGATGTTAATTGGATTAAAGAGATGATGATGATTAGGATATGATGTGGAATAACAAGATTGGATGATTTGGATGATGTGGCAAGTGTTTATTGGAAGTTTGACTTGGGAAATATCAAACATAATATCTCACATGTAAATGCATGAACACACACACCAAACACAATGATAAATTTATCTTTCAAGATTAAATGTTATGATTAAGCAAACACTTGAATACACATCAACAAGCCTAATGCTAGTCAAGTGGGTATGGCCAATTAGGTCTTGAGCTAGGATGCACAAGGTTGAATAGGGATGATTTGAAAGAAAAATCCTACCAATAAGCTGAGAGAAAGGGGTAACCCACCCTTCACCTTCACTTCCCAAAGGTATAAAGTTCTTTGGGGCTTAGCCAAGAGTGACAAGATTTCAACTCCCAAAGGAGCGTGTCTTTGGATTCACACTCGATTGAGGTCATCCCTTGGAGGGGTGTGTGCTCCAAGTAGGCCTCCTAAGAAGGGTATGACAAAAGCGAACCAAGTGAGGTGTTTTGGAGGACACACACTTGATTCACACTTGCAATGATTAATTTCCCTTTCGAAAATTGAAATGTGTGTAAAACAGTTCAATCACTTGTTCTTTTTAGCCCCAAGTCAAGATGTGTGATTGAAGACAATGGTTCATTTTAACCCAATTTCAATGATGTGACAACAAACAAGATTTATTTTAGACCTCAAAATCCAAATGTGTGATCAAACAAGTTGTTCTTTTTAAGCCCCAAATTAAAGTGTGTTGACAAACAATGATTAGAGATGAAAGATGGAATGTGTGCACCTAGACTTTCTTTAGCTCCAAATTTTTTTCCACTTGATCCAATTTGTCTTTTGAAGTATTTATTTGTTCTGCACATTCACAAAACCAACAACAAAGCCAAAACCCTAACAAGATAATTGATCACTAATATTAGAGGGTTAGCTAGTCAACACAAATATGATTTTTGGAAATATTTTTTGCATCAAAAATAAAAACACAAAGAATAGACCCTTATTGAAATTTCTAGAGCTTTCCAAAAATGTAAAGAAATCCAAAAAAATTACTGTTTTGCACCCAATATTATTTTTTTATGAAAAATCATAATAAAATTTTAAAAAATTCAAAACAAGTCCAAAAAAATTTGATTTTTTTACTAAAGATGCCAGAAATCATCCCAAATTTGTAGAATTTTTTTTGTGAAAATATCTATAACTGTTTGTGAGATATACGCAAATATTTGTAAAACCCTAATTTTAAAAGATCTATTTTTTGTCTAATTAGTTTTCATCCAAATAAAAAAATAATGAATAGACCCCTATTTAAATTCATATATATTTCCAGAAATGTAAAAAAATTGAAAAAATTCTCTAATTTTCTCTCAAAATAACAAAAAAATTATAAAAAATTAATAACAGCTCTGAAAAATCTGATTTTTGGAATAAAATCTCTTGATATTGTCTCCAATCTATAGAAATATTTTTGTGAAAATAACTATAGCCGTTTGAGAGATATGATCGAATCTTTGAAAACTAGGGTTTCATCCAAAAAATTATGCAAAACCTACAACAAAAAGCTAACAAAACCTGCAACAAAAAGGATCCAACTCAAAAATTCCTCAAAATTCCTCAAGATATGTCAGGTTCACGTCGGGTTCACCAATGTAACATCATGAAAACAAAACAGGATTAAAGCAATAACAATGCAATCAAACTCGAATTGTAAACTAAAGCTAAACAACAAAGCACAAAGGAAACTATGAACATAAACAAAGAGAAATCTCACCTAGTATCTACATCCTTCCATGAATGACCTCGATTGTCCTTCTCCATTTGGCCATGACGATATTCTTGCCCTCATATTTTTAGTTTTTGTGCAAGTATAGCCTTGATGTATGTGATTATAGCAAAATCTCAAAGATTAAACAAGTGCTCCAAAAGTCATACAATTTCGCGAGCCATGAAATGATGAGTGTCAGGTCAATTTATAGAAAATTGATCATTCGAATGAAAGGCCAAGATTGAAAGATAGACGAACGATTCAGATTAAAAGATTTGACATGCATTGAGATAATGTTAGTACTGACATGAGTGATAAAACCTAAGAATAGAGATCAAAATTAAATAATAATTTAATCTCTAGTTGAAAGTATTCGAAAATTAGAAGAATAATGATTGCATGAAAAGGATAAAGATAGATTAAAGAAAATGATCTGTTCAAATGCATGCATAAATTAATTAATTAAATAAATATATATTTAATTAATAAATGTGTGCATTCATAAGAATTAAAACTAGATAATTGATTGGTTATGATAGAGAGTTTAATATTTGTGAAAGACAATTAGACATTAAATCATGAGATAACTGATTGATTTAAATAGATCTCCAGTCAAGTGGAAATGAATAATTAGATAACTTAAACAATTATCTAAATATAGAAGAATATGTCCAAAATAAGTATTCATGAATTAAATGATTATCTAATTCAACATTCGACATTTAAGGGTTAAATTAAATAAATAAGATTTATTTAATTAACTAAAGAACAGGTTAAATTAGTAATTAAATAATTAAAGTATTTATTTAATTATAGTCAGAAATATGATTATGATAAATTAAATAAGAATTTATTTAATTTAAGAAAGAGGATAAAGTTAATTAGTGGCGTAATTAAATAAAGAACATTTATTTAATTAATCAAGATTTGAATAAATACGATATGAATTAATTAAATAATTAAGTTTATTTAATTAATAGAAGAATAAATGTTAAAATGAATTAATTAAATAATTAAAAGTTATTTAATTAATAGATGAGAAAGTACTTTAGAAAGTAATTAAATAATTAACATTATTTAATCACGACCATGTCAATACAAATTATGAAGAAATTGAAGTCACTAGATTAGACCAAATTTTAGTGTCTACAGTAATCTTGTTCTAAGGTTAAATAATACAAGCACTATTGATTCTAGTGGAGTTTTTTCCCGAAAGGGTTTCTCCACGTATATGTTGTGTCACTTCTATCTTCTTGTCTCATTCTTCTACAATCTTATGTCTCTTTCTACAATTGGTAAAATTGATCTAAACAAATAATCGTACACAAAGAATTGTAACAAAGAAAACTTAATTAAATCTACAGTCCCATAGGTTTACATGTTTTAAACTACAATTTCACCTTCATTTTCAACACGCACATGCAATTGTAGTTCAAAACGAAATACTCGTAGGTGCGAAAAACTCCAAAAACTAATCTATCAAAGTTTGACACTTTTTTACTCTTAGGTCTCTTAAGAGACTATCAAAATATTGCAATATAAAATGATTGGGACACCCAGGTTATGAAATTATACCTCCTATAGAGTTCACCTTGCCACCCCAATGTTTTGGCATAGTCAGTTTGGCCCCATGAGGCATAGAACAAAAAATATGGCTCATGACACCATTACACTAAATTTTATGTACAAATTTTCCAATATCCATATTTTTTCTTTCACGCCTCATTGGTCCAAACCACTAGTTCCAATATGTCAATGTGGGCTTGTGAACACTACCGGAGGCATCATTTTATACCTTGGTTCTTCTTATCATTATAGACCATATTGTACCAAGAGAGTCTCTTAAGGGACCTAAGAGTATAAAGTTTCAAACTTTGACACAATGATTCTCAAAATATGTGACACCTAGGAATGTATTGTTTGTGCATACAAGCAGACTTTAGGCCCATCTATTATATTTTTTACCAAATCTAGACCATTTTATTGCATCAACAATTAATGTGTTTTTCCAAAATGGCTCAATGGCGTTTAGTGTAAAGTTACCAATAGCCATATTTTTTCTTCCACACCTTGTGAGACCAAACCAATAGTCCCAACATCTCAGGGTAGTTCAATGAATGCTACTGGAGGTCTCATTTTTTTCCATGGTTCTCCCAATCATTTTAATCTATATTGCATCGAGAGCCTCCTAAGAGACATAAGAGAAAAATGTTTTCAAAGTATTCTCAAAATTTATGACACCTAAGAATGTCTTTAGGCCCACCTACACTAGTTTATCCGTGCCAAAGTTCAAGCAACATTGTACTGAAAGATTCTCTTAAGAGACCTATGATATTTTGTGTCACTTGAACTTTGGCACGGATTAGTGTTCAATTCACCTAATGTAATGTTTCATGACAAATCAAATGCTTCTATTTTGTGTTGTAGGAAATAATTTAATCATAGCTCAATTATTCAAAGTAGACACTTTTTTACTATAATAAACATTTATGCAAATCACTAGCATATTATTCATCTCATTGAATCAAAATAAATTATTCACAACATATTATATTAAATTATGTAATTTTTTATTTTATTATTCATCTCGTATACCTTAAAATTCAAGAAAAGTATTACAATTTCACATAAGCCAGTAGATCACAAGCTCCCATTAGATGTTCAATTCAAGATACAAAATAGAAAGAGGGTTGAGTGTGCACATATCATCCACACCACATGTGGCTTCCAAAAAAATTCATACAACAATATCAACCTATAACCATATAGTACATAGGCTAATCACATCAATATATGGGTCACGAAGCATATACATGAGGACCCACTAGAACCACCCATGCATACACCCAGTATACCTATCAAACACATCTAATTTTTAAGAAAATATATATGAGGATTTTAAAAATTTAACTACATGCATAGGGGAAATCACAATATCACTAATGAGGAAAACATAAACAAGGTGGATGGGACACATTAATCAAATAACCATTAAATAACATGCATACATTAAATATGAAAATCCAATGGACAAATAAGGAAAAAGAGAGTTAACCATGAAATATATACCTCAGAGGACATGCATTCCTTAATTGCGGCATTCTCATGTTAACCATACTCATGTCATGAAATATTTCTAAGAAAGGCATAAATAAGTGACATGCACTTATAAACCAATGCATGAAACATCAAGGAGACACATAAAGGTGTATGATATGGAATATGTCCAAACATGGCACACACATACAATACATTTTCATATTCAAGCACAAGCAAGTACTTCTCACAACCCTACTAATCCAATACAAATTGACCATAATTTTAAACATCAAATATAATAATTCAAGCATACCATTTTAAATATTAAGGCCTCAACAACACACTTTTTAATTCACAAATATATTTCATAGATATTTTGGCAGCATTATAAAAAGAATTCAAAATTTCTAAGAAGCTCAAGCAACTAACAAGAGACAACCCAACTAAAATTAATCTAGGAATTCATCTCATGAAATAAAATCTATGTGCTATTATCATATCCTCCACCTATTATGGGCATGATCAAAGTGTAAATATAAAGAAAAAATCATGCAAAGGAGGGTGAAGGTAAGACCCTTACCTTCAATTGTACACACCACAAATAGAAGAGGTATAATTATATGGATGAAACCCCCTTGCAATGTTTTTGATTAAAAAAGCAAGGTAAGGGTCCTAATACCATAAGTTTAGAACAACATAAGATTAAAAAAGGAAAAAAAACAAGAGGGCATGCAAGCCCAACCAAATAGAAAAATGGCATGTAGGCCTGAAAAATAAATAAAGCAAAAGAAAATAAATAACAAACAACAACGGGAAACCATAGAACCAAACTAATTGATGAGACTCTAGTTAGAGAAGAGAGAGTCTAGGGACTCCTCCCATGCCTCCTTCTCCAATAGATCCTTTTCATTCTTGTCCTCCTCATTATAGTACTCATTTCCTTTAGTCATTTTATTCTTCTGTTTGTTGATTTTTGAGTGACCTAAAACCGTACCCATTACTGCATTCTTCATGATGCCATCAATTAGCTTTTTGATTTTGAAACTTGGGCAATTTGCATTCATTTCATATTGTCTTGGTTGTTGTTGGTTTCCATTTTATTTTCTAGCTCCTTCACCTTGGTCTTGAGTTTCTTGAGTTTAGTGTTATCCTTACCTCTAGTATCCTGGTCCTCATTAGGGAGAAGCCATAGTTTCCATTTCCAACACCTTTGTTTCCTTGGCCTCTTCCTACTCATTATCATCGTCCAAATCTTTTTCCTTTTCCTATATGCCCTAATCCTCCACTTGTAGTCCTCTTGAGTTTCCTCCTCAAAGACATTCTTAGAAGCTTCCTTATCTTAATCATCATCCTATTGAGGAAGGAATTCCTCATCATCATTTTCTTCCTCTTTAGAGTCCTCCAAAATTATTTTACCTTTGATCTTTTTAGGATTATCCACCATCAAGGCTTGAGCTAGCCTGAAAAATATGTTGCCTCCTGAAACCTTAGAGTCACTTGAAATTCTCCCCACGTTGTCTTTTTCCCCACTTTCCATGTCGAAGATTTCAATCGTCCCCTTGACCTCAAGGAGATGAGGGTTTTTGGAGAATTTGGTTTTTTTCTTGTCTTTATCCAACTTAGCAACTTGCATGCTCAAGTCCAATACCTTCCTTTTTTCTAGGATGGGAAACCAAGATAATATATTGCTAGGGAGAGGGAGTGTTAACCCCCCTAGATATTTTTCCCTTTTTACCAGACCCTATTTTTCCCACAGAGCTAGGGTTACACTTGTTCTAAAAAATAAGAGGGTATAATTTTTGTTCTCTAGGAGTTTAATTTTTACATTACTCTTGGTCGAGGAGTTAAGGGTAGGGATCATAGTGATATTGTACTTGTATAGGTCCATAATGAGGCTCTAGTGTAGGGGGTAGGAGCCTTCAATAATATGAGTTTCTAGTGACAAAAACAAGTAGAAAGGTAACTTAATTTTTGTACCATGTCTAATATGATTTAGGATGGGGATGTGGTAGATGTGGATTATATTCAATCTACCCTCAAGAGTGAATAATTACATGATGATTGAACTTACTAGGGCCCACAGAGCCAACAAATTCTCTCTACTAAGTCCATTTTGGAAATTTTTAGGTTTCTCATCGCCAACAAAGAAGACACTAATGAACTTTTTGCACTCTCCTTTTATTTTCTACCTTTAGCCCCTCATAGGTTAGACTAGTATCTTTTTCTATCAATTCATCGAATAATTTGAATTGAACACCCCTAATAGTGACTTCTCCCTATGACCACGAGTTGAAAAATTTGGAGGTAAGCTTGTCATTATAACCTTTCATAGCCAAAAAGATAGGTGTGTAGCACCCTTTATCAAACAACTTCCACAACTCCACACTTTGTTTCAAGGCTTCATAAGAGATAGGCTCTATTCATATATGCAGGCCACCCATAATATCAATTATGTTGAGAACCACAGTATTCCTATAGAAATAATGGTGAATTTATAACAAGGCACCAACCGAAAACTATAGATAATTGTGGATAGCAGAGGAACCCTTATCTCTTTTTTTCCAAATAATAACACACCACATTGTGTCACTATAGATGGTGCACCCCTGAATTATCATTCCTCTTCTAACATATCTGCTAGTGTTGATGTTACTAGTATCATAACATGATTCAAAGCCTCCCCCACCTCCAAACCAATGATCACATTCTTTCCTTTAATGGCCTTTATAGAGAAAATACCACCATTGAATCCAAGAAATAAATCTTTCATAGAGGGAAGGGATATTTCCATAAAAGTCTCCTCATTTATTTTCCAAGTTTTATGATTTTATATTACAATAAAATCATAAACCTTCAGTGTAAGTCATTTCCTATCAATTTGAATAAAACATCAAATGCTAATAAAATTCACATTTTCCAACATGATGGAAGACTTCATGAGATCCATAATAGTGTAATTATTACTTTTCTTATTGTTAAACAACATGAGGTGGTAGCCAAAATTTTGCCACATCATAAAATCCTTGTCAACCAAGCATGTCTAACTCAAATCATAGAAAGTGTCCACCTCAACCCAAATTATGAACTTCATAAATAAATAGATCCAAACCATAACAAAGTTAAGGGAGAATACTTTGAAGTCTTTCCCACATAATAATATTCTCTAAAGTTCTTAAGATATTTGAATTTGAAATCCAATACCTCAATTCTTCAAAATGAAGGCCTAGGTTGCAAGCCATATCTATTGCTCCATTACCTTCCTTGTAGACATGATTGATCTTAATATGCGAAAAACTTTGAAGATCATATCTATAGTTCTGCATCAGTTTACAAATCTTCCATGAGGGATTCTTGTTATTTTGTAGAAGGTTAATAGTGATTTGAGAATCCCCTTCGACTTTCATAGATTGAAAACCCAACCTCTTTAGTATTTTAACCCCCCACTACACCACCATGGATTTAATTTCATTATTTGTTTTGAAGCCAATAGATTTAGCATATCCTTCAATTAGGTCTCCTTTCTTATCCCTTATTACTCCTCCAGATGCAACTTCTCTAGGGTTTACCTTAGAGCATCCATCAAATTTAAGCTTCACCCATCCCATTTTTGGGGGTTCCATTTAGCCTCCCTTCTAGCCATGATTTTACACCAATTGATTTTGGTTAGAGTTTGAGTATTTCCTCGGTTCTAGTTCACTCTTAATTCAACATAAGTAGGCATTTTTTTAGAAAAACCAAAAGATTGGGAATTTATATATTATCTTGTAAACTATGTTTGATAACATGGAAGATAATATTGTTGTTTATTGTAACTAATCTCTAAACACTATGTTTTTCCTTTTTTTCATAATTGTTAGGTGACAAAACACAATTTTTTTTGACAAATGAAAATAATTTTACAAATGAAAAGATGGTTGTAGGGGGAAATATAGTGCTAGGAGTTGACAAAATCCATGAGATGCAAAAGGAAGGTCCAATAGAGAAACAAGTGGGGCCATGAATTACCCCCACACACATCTAAAAATCCCATAGTGGAAGAAATTATGGCTAACTGTATCTTCCTCTTTGTAATATAAGCTATATCTGTTAACCAAAGATAAACCCCTCTTGTTCAAGTTTTCAATCGTGATGATATTATTGTGAATTGAAACCCACTAGAAGCAACATATTTTTATTCCATGTAAGATTCTAGTTGAAGGTGGATTCATTCTTATCATCCACAACAAGTGCATAAGTGGTCTTAACAGAGAAGTCTCTTGAAGGGTGAGGAGATGAAAACCAAGCATTCTTCTTTTCAATACTATAAAATTGCATTCACTAATAAGCTTGTATAAAAGGCACACCTCCTATTTCCAACCTTGTTGACTTCCACTCAAGTTTCTTTCACTGAACTAACTGTTTAAGTCTTTCCACTTAGTATGGGGGCCATCCTAGTTGACATAGCTATGTAAATTAGTGCCATTGAATCTTATTAGCAAGCCTCTAACATGGGAGAGACCTTACATAGAGGGAAAAATATGACCTTCAATCCAATGGTCATTCCAAAAATTAACCATCTTGACATCCCCAACACACCAAAATAGACCTTGCTTAATAAAATTTCTTATTTTGAGTAAGTGGTTTTGTATATAGAACCACTAGGCACAATTGAGGAAGATAGGAAACAACTAGAGTCACTGTTCTCCAAGTACTTAGCTTTGAAAATGTGAGACCCATATTTATTCCCTTCCACCAAGCTCCACCCTATTTTTGAAAGCAACTCTTTGTTGAAATGCTTCAATCTCTTTATCCCTAGGCCTCCATGACTTTTAGGTTTACATACCTTTTCCCACTTAACTAAGGAAAATATGTTTTTGTCCTCAACTCCAGACCATAGAAATTATTTTGCATCTTTTAAATTTTATCATCCATGATAACAAGAATTTTAAACAAAGAGAAGTAGAAAACATGAATATTATGAAGGGAAGCTTTCAACAAGTGGTATTTACCAGCCTAGCTTAAAACATTCCCTTTTTAGCCAACTATTTTTTTTGGCACTCTTCCCACAATGTTGCTCCAATAGGATTTAGATAGGTTTTTAGTGGTCAACGGAAGGCCAAGATAAGTGGTAGGTAATTAATCTTGTTGGCAACAAAGAATACTCAAAATATTGTCTTTAAGAATGCCTTTAGTGTTAAAGAAGTAGAGCATACTTTTGTGGTAGTTAATGTGTTGACCAACAACTTTAGCATAAGTATCCAAGAGTTTGGCTTCCACAATTGAAGCCCAAAACAAAATAGTGTCATCCATAAATTGTTGATGGGAGGAAGGAGATGAAGAAGAGGAATTTTTTATCCCTAGGAGATTATTTGAGTCAATGAGCTTTTTAAAACTTTTACCTAGAGCCTCAATGACAAGAATTAAAAAGTAAGGGGAGAGGGTGTGACACCTTTCACATTTGGCCATTTTGCATTTGACATTTTTGATACTATGTTATGTATTTGGAGACTATGTGGTTTGTGGACTGTGACACCTTCATGACTATGTTATGTTGACATTGGATGTTAGATCATATGGATGGATTATTTGGTTATGCTCTTATGTGGTTTATTGTTTTCCATGTGATGTATTTTTCTTAATGTTGGCATATGATGTTATGTTTTGATTATTATTGTACATGATGATAGGATGGTTACATGATGCTATGTGTTACGGTTCTGCTTGTGGTCTGGTGAGAAGGATGGTCTAGTATCACTCACTTGTGAGTGTCCTACTAAGCTGTGATTCTTTCTCACGGTGTGTTGATTATGATATATATATGCTCTCGACAGTTCATTGTCATGCAGGTTTGCAAGTACAAGGCATCGAATCCACCTGCTTTGTCAACCTTGAGCGTGCCTCATATACCCAATGGGAATGAAGTGGAAAAAAACTGAGATGGCAGGAAAGCCCCCCACCCTAGCCGACATCCTCAACAAGGATGTGTATCTTGTCCATCACCCGTGTTTGGTCTAGGTAATGTGCTGCTGTTAGTTGTTTTTTTTAATTTTTCTTTTAATGTTGTCTTAATTTATTAATATAGTTGTAAATTTATTTATGTTGTTAATTGCATTGTCAAATTATTAGTTTTCCTTCAAAAAATTGTTGAGGATATAATGTTAAATTTAAATGATGTGTTAATTAATTGTAATGATTATTATTTTTAAATTATGAATGTTGAAATGCATTTTAATGGAATAATTTATTTTTTACTTATAATGTGTATTTTAAGTTTTAAAAGAAAATGGGCTTAATTGTAATTAAATAAATTAAATATTTGAAAATCCATAAATTGGTAAATAAAATTTAATAAATTAAATTAAATCAATACAAAATAAAATAAAGTAAGTATCATTATTTGAAAGTTAAAGCAATATAGAATAAAATACAAAATAAAAAGGGAAATAAAGAAATAAATTAAAAAAGAAAAGAAAAAAAAAGGAAATTAATGAACGGGAAGAGAAAACCGAGGAATTGTAGGAAATTGGGGAAGGATTTCCTAAATCAAAAGGGAAATTGCAGGGGATTGCATGGGAAAGGGGTATTTTTGGGGAGAATTTGATGGATGGAGAAAAAAATTTATGGGAGGGGAGTTACACAATTATGTAGGGGATTTAGAGAGGAAAATGACAGATTTCTGAGAGGAATCATTTTTATTTCATTTTTGGGAAAAAGGAAATGGACGGAAAGAAATTTTTGTAGGGGAAAATTCTCCTGGGGTTTTTGTGTTGACGAAGATCGATTAGAGAATACGGCCAAATCTGAACCCGGAAGATTTTGAAAGGTGGTGTGGCTCTGTGAAGATCTGGAAGGATTTCACTAGTTGAAGATTGGAACGAATTTGTAGAAGAACAAAAATTTCTAGGTTCATTCTTGTGTTGCAATTTCGTTTACTTTGTTAAAAATCTGTAGATGAAAATTGTTTGGTGAATGTGTAAATCTGTTGCCTGTAAATTTCATATTTGTCTGGAAAATAAAATCTATGAAATTGATGTGAGCCCTTTTACTTTCCTTTGGAAAATTTTAAAACAGATAATTGTGTTTCTTTTGGAATATCTGTGATTTCTTTGTTTTGGAAAAACCCTCTCCTCCATTTGGTAAATCTCTAGTGGCTCCGATGCATTTCCTTGTGAAATCCTTTTTTTTTTCTAACTCTGGTTTGTTGCTCTGTAAAAATATATATATATATATGTATGTATTTGTATGTATATAGTGTTGGTTGTTTAAGTCTAGTGTCTCAATGGTTACTCCCATTTGAATTGTTATCACCTGAAATTGCACCCTTGTTGAAACCGATGTTCAACACCTCAGTGTAACATTGGAAGAACTCTAAAGATGTGGGTTTCTTGCAGACAGAGTTCAACCTCCGGAGAAGGCCGACTTCCTTTGGTTATCACCTAGACTAATGATCTTTGCGAGGTAAAGGGAGAAAAAGTGCATACAAAATGAAACTATACTGAACTATTCCTATGGTGATACACCGAGTTGATAAGAAATTAGGAAATGAAAACAAGATGCAAACACATTGGGGAAACTAGACTGCAGCTGTTTTACTTACTCAACATAACCCCATTAGACTTATGCATCACTCTTGACAGGTTTGATCTACATACATATCTCAAGAAGGAAGGAACAAACTTCATAGCTTTGTGGTATGAATACAGATTTAGGAAACACTGTTAAAGAAATACATACATAAGCTAACATACAGAAATGAGAGTGGTAAGAGCATTAGTACTTGTTTTCAAGGTGAACTCTGTTTTGCATTCCAGATTTTAGTTGAGTTACAAAAAACATACATTTGGTTGAGAAAGGATTGATAGAAATCACTAACTCTTCCTAGTGTATAATCCGAACTATCTACAAAAAGGCAAAAAATGCCTTAAATATCAAAGTATGTCGGCCCCTTAGGGTTTACAAAATATCAGACTACAAAGATTTGTTTATAGATCTTTTGATGAAATTAATGTTGCACCTTGCGTGTCCTTGTTGCCTATGTCGGTGAAGAAAGATTGCCCTCAAGGGAAGCCTTCTTGATCTTTCTGCAACCACCGCATTCACTTCTGCTCCTCGTGTCGATATTTGAATTCCCCCCAATCGAGCTACTTCAAATGCTTCTGAGCTTAGAACAGATACACGTTGCTTTTCATTCCATTGATGTTCTTCAGACTGCCACGACTCTCTTTTAGATCCCTCTGGTCGGTCGAGTGAACTCCACGCAGATTCTTCGGGCAGTCAAAACTCCTTTGATCAAAATCGCATCTCGGCGAGACACTAGAAGTGTCTCACCAATGCGATTATGTGTCTCTATAGCTATCGGCATATCATAGAACAGTGGGTGAGAGCTCATAACGAGCCACCAAAGTTATATCGAAGTCATCTTTGTCATCGCCCAGAACATCGGCAAGACACTACCGAGTCGGTAGGACCACATGGCAAGCTCATTTCATTTACCCCGAGCTCACTCTTCTCCTCTGGGCTCGAGCTCCCTCTGCTTTCGGTGAGACCTTACCGAGTCGGAAAGACCTCATCCCGATGGCTTCAACTCATAGTGATGAGCTACTTTCTCTTCGGTCGGGGAGACATCGCCGGTCGCTGAGACTTTGGCCTGTTAGCCGGACATCATGCCGAATTTCCTTCCCTTTGGCGAACTCCTTTCATTTTGGGGTAGTCACTAACGGTCGGCAAGACCTCTTGCCGAACTCCCTCTTGTCTCCCCACTGACATCGCCTTTTGCCGAGATTCCCTTCGGTCGGTGGGACTTCTTTGAGACCTTTTTGTTACACCGAAGGCTCCCTTTATCCTTCAGCGAGACCTTTTCATTCACCGAGACATCACGACGATTCCTCTATCCTTCACCGAAACCATCATCTCCTGCCGAGGCCTCTTCATCTGCCGATAAGACACCTGAGTGTCGGTGATACATTATGCCGAAGATGCTTTGCTTTGGCGAGGGCTTATTTCAATCGGCATGACTTTTCTTTATCGCCGAGACATCCTGTCGACTTGACTTTCCTTGGATGAGACCCTCGGCCTTCGTCGAGACATTCCTGATCGCCGGGACATCACTTCGAGGGCTTCAAATCTTGGTGAGGCCCCTTTGTTGTCGGTGAGACATTGGCCTATTGGCCAGACCTCTCGCCGAGCTCCTTATCTTTCGGCAATGGGTTTGCTTTTACTTCAGTCGGGGAGACATCCCATGGTCAAGGAGACCTTACCCTAAGCCTGCTTCCTTTCACCAATGCCACCTCATGAACTATTGTCAGTGAGACCTTTGTCCTCGGTAAGACCTCCTAGTGAAGCCCGCTTACATACGCCGAAAGCATTCTTTCGATGAGACTTCAAGAAGTCATCGAGACTCTATCCCGAAGGAAAAATCCTCTGCCAAAATGAATATACTTTTATCGCTGGGACGATGACCGAAGTCTTGCCGATAGGAACCTGCAGGTGAATTCCAGTCGCCGTGACATTCTTGGGGTCTTGCCAATTTTCTCCTTAGAGGATTTTTATACCGAACTTGAACAAGGCAGGCTTCCAAACTGAGTTCCCTGTAACCTGGCATCAGATTCATGACTTTTTCCCTTGTGCGAATGCTCCATTTGGCCTTCTCAAACCTCTGAACATAATATTCTTCCTGATTGAGCCTGTGGGTGAAATTTGGGTAACATTTCTGGCGACCTTTGCTGGATGTTTGCCTGCTAAACACAGAAAACCAGTAGCCTAGGACTATCCATTAGGCATGGAGTCATTGTGAAAACTTAGGAACAGAAATGGAGCAGCTTTGTACATGAATATAGCACATTTGGAGTTGTAGAACATCACAGGTTACCATAAACTTATTGAAAAACAGGAAAACCACTGAATGGAAACTACTTATTTGTGTTGGAACAACACTTAGGGAATTGAAACAGCAACTAAACCTACTCTAACCTAAACTAACCAGCAAAGAAGCTGGTCAGACATAACCATTCACCGGCTCTATGAAATAACTACCCCTCCTAACTAATAAAAGATGAATTGCAAGTTGATGACTTGCAGACAAAACATGACAAAAAAGAGAAAATGCCCATACTAATTGCAGAACACTTGGAAAGACAAGGATAAATCCACTTACCATTTCAAATTGATTGCAAAAATTGATGTCTGCAAATGGATAAGTGGGTATATCCTGTTGTTCTAATGTAGTAACTGCATCAAAATTTTCTGGAACAATGGCACACTTTGCTCTCCTTGGCACTCTATTAATAAAATCTGTAATTGGGAATCCTCTGAAAAGGATAAACCCTTTGCTCTTAATGATGGTTTGCTTGTGAAAATCTGCTTTTTCTCTGCCTTGCACAATGGTAATCTCATTTGAATGAATCGACTCAGAGGTCAATGAAATGTCTGCTTCATTCACCCTATCAAATTGGTCAAATGCTGCCAAGTCATGGTTGTCTTGGATTTTCTGCATATTGATCAACACACCGCCATTTTCCTCAGTATGTTGATCAAAATTTGGCATTAGGGATTGTATCATAAATTTTCCTTCAATTCCCTCCATAAAATCAAGAAGCTCATCAAGTACATCAGTGAGGGCTTGAGGTTCAGGCTCTTTTTCATTTGATATACTGATATCTACCTAATGCACTTCACTAAAAGGTCGTTTATAATCCAAGCTTGAAATGAAAATCTCCAGGTCATCCCAGAACAAATCCTCATCGTTTTGCACAGTACCAGTCCCCTTATTGATAAAAGGACTATTGTTTTCCTCAGGACGACACTCTTGAGGGAAGAAAAATTTATGCTCTGTTGCATCTATATGATCTTTCAAGACATACTTTTGTTGATCATGCTCATCTTGACGAAAGAACACCTTGTCATTGGTGTTATAACATTTTTGTTGTTGAAACCCTATCATTGATGGTTGTTTGGACATGCTTTTTGCAACCTCATTATCAAAAACAGGAAGTTTAGAAAACAAATTAATTAGGGTTTCATCACTCTGTTCAACAAAACTAGGAGGCTCATTAGATGAATATGACATAACTCCATGTTCAACTATCACTTCTTGTTTAGAACTCTGTTGTACTAACTGGCCCTGCTCATCAATCACTTGTAACCCTGATTTTTCATTTTGAACTTCATGCTCAAATGTATCAATACCCAAAAGAGCTTCATCTACCTCAAAGACTTCTTTTATCATCTCACTAGGCTGACTTTGTAATTGAAAAGACTGTTCTTGAGGGATAAGGGACTGAGTTTCCTCAACTACAGGGTTTTGCACAGGATGATAACTCCTAAAATTTGGAATTTCAAACTTAGGGAGCTTAATTGAAGAATTAGAAGACTTACTTTGTTGATCTTGCTGATTAGTTAGAACAGTCAAGGATTTGTCGTAACAAGTGTCTTCTTGCTGCTCAATCCTTTGTTGTTGCAGTTGATAACACTTAATGGCTAAATGCAAAGGATTCACATTCTTGAGCTTCTCCCAGAGGATTAAGTTATCTTGATCAATAAGTTGCTCCTCCTCTGCTTTCTTTTCAACAGAAGTTTCATTTCATTCAAAGCCTGGATCATTGAATCTCGTGTAGTGAAGTCCTTCCTCAAAGAAAGGATTTGGAAAGGTAGCAGCTGATTGGGGCACTTGAGAAAACTATCCCTCATGAAAGTTAGACTAACTTTGTTCAAATTCTTGTACTAAATGGGATCCTCTTTGTGTCTCAACTTCCTGCTGATGAGTATAAGCTTGATAAGCAAGCTCCTGCTGCTGCCTATAGACCTCCTGCTTTCTTTCAATCTCTTCAAACTACTTTTGAAAATATAAAGACATATTCCCTATACTCATTTCATCTAAATTTTGAGGCTCATATGAAGAATAAATTTGTTGATTGGAGATAAAATAATCTTCTTGGGGTTGTTGATGATCATAAGCATGCCACTGCTAAACTTGTGCAGGGGTGGGGGGGTAGGCCAATTGAGCTTGTTGGTAACCCGCTGCTATATAATTATTTTGAGTGAAACTAGCAGTATCTTCAATAGGGTATGACTGATAAAAAGATACAGGCACCATACCTTCATGAAATGGTGAATGGTAAGACATACTATCATAAAACCAGCACTTAGACTACTGAAACTAGATACTTCAGGCTTGGAGTCGCCAGTTATGTTAAAAACTTGCCTCCAAAGGTAGAAAGTACTGTTGTACACACCAAATAGCGGTAATACATGGTACAAAAGGAACTGACACAGTCAGTTCTTTGTCCCACCGGGTGTGCCAAAACTATTATCACCTGAAATTGCACCCTTGTTGAAACCGATGTTCAACACCTCAGTGTAACATTGGAAGAACTCTAAAGATGTGGGTTTCTTGCAGACAGAGTTCAACCTCTGGAAAAGGCCGACTTCCTTTGGGTATCACCTAGACTAATGATCTTTGTGAGGTAAAGGGAGAAAAAGTGCATACAAAATGAAACTATACTGAACTATTCCTATGGTGATACACTGAGTTGATAAGAAATCAGGAAATGAAAACAAGATGCAAACACATTGGTAAAACTAGACTGTAGTTGTTTTACTTACTCAACATAACCCCATTAGACTTATGCATCACTCTTGACAGGTTTAATCTACATACATATCTCAAGAAGGAATGAACAAACTTCACAGCTTTGTGGTATGAATACAGATTTAGGAAACACTGTTAAAGAAATACATACATAAGCTAACATATAGAAATGAGAGTGGTAAGAGCATTAGTACTTGTTTTCAAGGTGAACTCTGTTTTGCATTCCAGATTTTAGTTGAGTTACAAAAAACATACATTTGGTCGAGAAAGGATTGATAGAAATCACTAACTCTTCCTAGTGTATAATCCGAACTGTCTACAAAAAGGCAAAAAATGCCTTAAATATCAAAGTATGTCGGCCCCTTACAGCTTACAAAATATCATCCTACAAAGATTTTCTCATAGATCTTTTGATGAAATTAATGCTGCACCCTGCGTGTCCTTGTTGCCTATGTCAGTGAAGAAAGATTGCCCTTAGGGGAAGCCTTCTTGATCTTTCTACAACCACCGCATTCACTTCTGCTCCTCGTGTCGATCTTTGAATTCCCCCCAGTCAAGCTACTTCAAATGCTTATGAGCTTAGAACAGATACACATTGCTTTTCACTCCTTTGATGTTCTTCAAACTACCACAACTCTCTTTCAGATCCCTCTGGTCGGTCGAGTGAACTCCATGTAGATTCTTCAGGTGGTCAAAACTCCTTTGATCATAATCACATCTCGGCGAGACACTGGAAGTGTCTCACTGATGCGATTATGTGTCTCCGCAGCTATTGACATATCATATAACAGTGGGTGAGAGCTCATAGCGAGCCACCAAAGTTATATCAAAGTCAGCTTTGTCATCACCCAAAATATCAACAAGACACTACCGAGTCAGCAGGACCACATGGCAAGCTCATTTCATTTACCCCGAGCTCACTCTTCTCCTCCAGGCTCGAGCTCCCTCTACTTTCGGTGAGACCTTACCGAGATGGAAAGACCTCATCTCGATGGCTTCAACTCATGGCGATGAGCTACTTTCTCTTCGGTCGGGGAGACATCGCCAGTCACTGAGAGTTTGGCCTGTCGACTGGACATCATGCCAAATTTCCTTCCCTTTGGCGAACTCCTTTCATTTTGGGGCAGTCACTAATGGTCAGCAAGACCTCTTGCCGAACTCCCTCTTGTCTCCCCGCTAACATCGCCTTTCACCGAGATTCCCTTCGGTCAACGGGACTTCTTAGCGACCTTTTTGTTACACCGAAGGCTCCCTTTATCCTTTGGCAAGACCTTTTCGTTCACTGAGACATCACGGTGATTCCTCTATCCTTCGCCGAAACCATCATCTCCTGCCGAGGCCTCTTCATTTGTCAACAAGACACCTGAGTGTCGGTGAGACATTATGTCGAAGATGCTTTGCTTTGGCGAGGGCTTATTTCAGTCAGCATGACTTTTCTTTATTGCCGAGACATCCTGCCGACTTGACTTTCCTTGGACGAGACCCCCGGCCTTCGGCGAGACATTCCTGATCGCTAAGACATCACTGCGAGGGCTTCAACTCTTGGCGAGGCCCCTTTGTTGTCGGTGAGACATTGGCCTATCAGCCAGACCTCTCACCGAGCTCCTTATCTTTCGGCGACGTGTTTTCTTTTACTTCAGTCGAGGAGACCTTACCCCAAGCCTACTTCCTTTGCTAATGCCACCTCATGAACTATTGTCAGCGAGACCTTTGTCCTTGGTAAGACCTCCTAGCAAAGCTCGCTTACATATGTCGAAAGCATTCTTTCGGTGAGACTTTAAGAAGTCGCTGAGACTCTATCCCGAAGGAAAAATCCTCTGCCGAAATGAATATCCTTTTGTCGTCGGGACGATGACCGTAGTCTTGCCCACAAGAACCTACAGGTGAATTCCACTCGCTGTGACATTCTTGGGGTCTTGCTGATTTTCTCCTTAGAGGATTTTTATGCTGAACTTGAACAAGGCAGGCTTCTAAACTAAGTTCCCTGTAACCTAGCATCAGATTCATGACTTTTTCCCTTGTGTGAATGCTCCATTTGGCCTTCTCGAACCTCTGAACATAATATTTTGCCTGATTGAGCCTGTGGGTGAAAATTGGGCAACATGAATCATTGTATGTCAATATATATAATTATGTTTTAAGTTTTCAAGGTCTCTGGTAATTCGAGAGAATGAATTTTGAATTAAAAAAAATGATTTCATTTTTTTTTAATTAAAAAAACAATTGGGGGTTTGTTGCGGTTGAACTAGCCACACCTCCACCCCTTACTCAACTGTTACCAAAGGCAGTGGCGTTGCCTAAGGAAGCAACACTGCCAAAGGTAGCGGCACTGCCTAAGGTAGCGACACTGCCTAAGACAACAACGCTGCCTAAGGCAATGACATTGCCTATGGCAGGGCCATTGCAACCCTGGTTCGGTGGCTTGTTTCTTAATAGTTTTTTTTAAACAAATATCTATATATATATATATTAGTTTTTTTTTTAATATGTGGGTATAATAGATGACTTCAAATTTTTTATATAATTACGTAATTTTCTGTAAACATAAATAGGTATGATAGGTATAAATACATACATACACACACACATATATGTATGTATGTATGTATGTATGTATGGAATAGATAAATGATATGGTTGAAACATAAGGTTATTGATAATTCATACGTTTAATAATTGTGTAATAGATGGATTTAGAATATAAAATTAATATGGTGTATGCATTGGAATTGCTTTTTGTGATGTGTTTTTATTTTAGTATGTTATAAACTTAGAATCTTATTTAATCTAGATTTTAAATCTCATTGAATCTGATTTAGTATATTGGATGGATTCTAGGAATTGAAATTAATTATATTTTAATAAAACTAGATCGGACTATTAGAAGTTGATTGCAGTGTGTTTTGCAAAATTAGGAACTGAATGATGCAATAAATGTTGTTATTATGCTTTGTCCTGTTAGAATGTACATTGCACGTTGAGTGTGAAAACCATGATGTAATTGTTGTTTTAGAATTATTCTTGTTGTGGTAGTAGTGTGTAACATAATTAATTATATGTGACATTTTGTCATGGTTTATCTTCATTCCCATGTTGATTTTGAGTTATCTTTTAAGATGCTTCCTTGTGGTCAAGTGTTAGTGTGTGGGAACCCTTAGTTGTTTATTCTCTATTGGGAGTGGGGTTTGGGTCCTTGTAGGTTTCCAGAGGCATTGGAGGGAATAGTGTTTTTATTGATTTGTAATACTTGGGTTTTATATGTGAATTGATTTTCTTTGCTTTTTGAGATTGTGGGGTGTTACCAGAAATGTGATGTACTTATGATATGTATAATGTGCGAGATGAGACATGCCTCACATCTGACTCATGGTTATATTTCGTTTTATGTTTCTATGTTGTGGTACACCCCTTGTTATTGCCTCATGATGTGATTTTAGGGTGGCTAGGGAGAGTGGCTCTTCATTGTAAGGAAAATTAGATGCGGAAACAACTCTCCTAAACGTCAAAAACTCAGGGAAGAATGCAGATATACTTTTAATTTTTCAATTACAATTCAATTAAGATGCACTTTGAAATAAATATCAGAAACAAAGAATTAGACAAACACAGATGAACACCAGATATACATGGGAAAACCCTTACGGGATAAAAACCCACCACACCAAGAGAAATCACTTTGTATTACAGTAATAAAGATTACATACAAGTTTCAGACTTATCTTTCTGATGTCATATTACCACAGCTTTCACTATGATCAATCTTGTACTGGAGCTTTCACTTTACATTCTTCACAGAATAGAATTCACTCTGATGCAATTCAAACTATTCACACACCTGTTGATCGAACCAACCATCAAACCCATGA
>VDFB02304051.1:0-26788 GCA_007258455.2 Sequoia sempervirens | reverse complement strand
GATCTTTCATTTCAAACTTAGTAGACAATCGACTTAAGATCAGAAATCATTAGCTTACTATTGCCTATGAACAAATATATCATCAACATAGAGTATAATAATAAGAACTTGATCACTTTCAGCTTTATAATAGACACCATGATCGACTTTTATCTCACAAATTCCAAAGACAATACAAAAGTATCAAATTTTTGGTACCACATTCTAGGTGACTACTTTAACCCATACAAAGACTTTTTTAACTTGCAGACTAGTTTCTCTTTACCTTTTTCAACAAAATGCTCAGGTTAACATATAGATTTCTTCAAGATCACCTCATCAAGAAATGTTGTCTTCACATCCATCCGCTCGGACCCCAAGTCACAATGCCAAGGTAAAGCAAGAAATCTAATAGATGTCACTTTAGCTATAGGAGCAGAAAATATTTCCCCATAATCACTTCCAATTGAATAACCTCTTTGTAAACTAATCTTGCTCTTGTACTTTTCCACATTGCCATCTAGACCTATTTTCCTTTTAAATACCCATTTGCAAACAACAAATTTTCTGCCTTCAGGCAAGGGTACCAAACTCCAAGTATCATTCTTTCTAATGATGCCATTTCTTCATTCATGGCTTCCAACAAAGAGTCTGAATCAGACATTTTAAATGCCTCTTTTACAGTCCTAGGCTCATCAGTGCTAGAAACCAAAGCATAGGCACAAGTAGAATTAATCAAAGAGAACCCATACCTATTAGGTTGCTTTCTTTCATGAGTTGACCTCCTCACTTGCTGAGGCTGAGGCTGACGTTCTTCTTCTTCTTCAGAACTATCAAAACTACTTGAGCTCTCCTCAGTTTCAGGTACATTTTGAATTCTCAATTCCTCTTTCTCTAGTGTAGGAGGAATTAAAGATACATTCTTATTGTTTTCTGACTTTGTCTCTGACTGCAGATCTAAATTAGAAGGTTTCATCTCACGAAAGATTACGCTTCTACTGTATACAACCTTTTTTGTATCAGGATTCCAAAGCTTGTATCCTTTTATGCTAGAACTATAGCCAATAAAAATAGCATTCTTTGACAACTCTTTGTTCTCCACTGAACATCTCTTTCTCTCATAATGACACATAAGCATATGCCTCATAGCCAAAAACATTAATAAGTCTAAGAGAGGGGCTTACCAGACCACGCTTCCAAAGATGTTTTCTCAATAAGAGCAGAATTTGGAGAACGATTAATTAGATAACATGCAGTAGCAACACCCTCAGCCCAAAACTTCTCCTCCAAGCCATCACTACTCAGCATACTTCGTGCTCTCTCCATCACTGTCCTATTGAACCTTTCTGCAACTCCATTTTGCTTTGGAGTATAAGGTGTAGTCTTGTGTATTTTAATCCCATGGTCTGTACAGTATCTTTCAAACTCATCAGAACAAAATTCACCGCCATTATCAGTCCTTAAGCATTTTATTTTTCTACCAGTATGATTTTCAACAAGATTCTTAAATTCCTTAAATCAACTGAACACTTCTGATTTACTTTTCAAAAAATAAACAAATGCTCTTCTTGAATAATCATCAATGAATGACACATAGTATCTTGATTTAGACAAAGAAGGAACATCCACTGGACCAAACAAATCCAAATGAATATAATCTAGCAAACCAAAAGATTTATGAGAACTGGAATAAAAAGAAACACAATGCTATTTTCCGTATATACAATGCTCACAGAATTCAAATTCAAGGTTACAATCTTCAAGCCCCTCAACCAGGTTTTTGTTCTTCAAGGTTTTTAAACCTTTTTCTCCTATGTGGCCTAGCCTATGATGCTAGAGCATATTCTTCTCTACTAGAAGTTTTACTTCCATAGAGTTTACATAATTAGGGATATTTCCCTCTTCACCTCCACGAGTAGCTTTCTGTGACTTTATAGAGACACTGTTACATTGAACAGCCTATGCATCCAGCTTGTATAGGGTACCAATTCGAGCACCTCTAGCCAAAACCATAGAGCCTCTAGTCATCTTGCAACCATTTCTAGAGAACATGACTTGTACTCCAATATCATTCAGCATACTTACAAAAAGTAAGTTTCGAGCCAGACCTGGTATATGCATTACATTATTTATTCCCTTTACTCTGCCATCAGGAAATTGGATTCTGAATCTTCCATGGCCAACTATCTCCAAAGTTGAATCACTTTCCAAGTACACCTTTCCACCATCATATTCTTCATACTTCGTGAACCAATCTCTGTGAGATGTCATGTGGAAAGATGCTCTAGAATCAATCAGCCAGACATCATCTGATGCCTATGTAGCCAAGGCTACAATGAAGGAATCTACATCACTATGAGAAGAGTCATTGTCAGAAGAATACTTCTTCTTCTTCTTCTTCTCCTCTTTACAATCCTTTCAGACATGACCAGGTTGCCCATAGTTCTAGCACTTCACCTTAGACTTCTTGCTAGGAGAATTTGATCTCCCTTCTGATTTTGATTTGGACTTCTTGTCCTTCTTCTTTCCTTTCTCTTTTGATCTTCCTCTGACAGCAAGAGCTTCCTTAGCCATCACAAAATATTTCCTTCTCATCTCTTCTGATAGAAAAGATGCAACAACATCTTCCATCTTGAAACTGGATGTTGTACTCCCAATAGCCATCACCAAGTGATCCCATGAATCTAGCAAAGAACAAAAATATCAGCATACATCAATCCTCTTCATCAGTCTTTACACCAATATAAGTTAACTGAGCAATCATCATGTTAAATTCATTCAAATGATCAACAATAGACCCTCCTTCCTACATTCTCAAAGAGTATAACTTCTTCCTCAGGAACAGTTTATTCGCCAAGGATTTCCCTTGATAAATAGATGCCAGTCTCTTCCACAAGGAAGATGTAGTCTTCTCCTCATGTACATTCAGAAGAATAGAGTCTGCCAAACAGAGCCTTATCAGCCCCTTAGACTTTCTATTTGCAAGGTCCCAATATTCTTGCTTCATGCCTGTAGGTTTAGTTCAAGACACTGCAAGCCATAGATCATGATCCATTAAAAGATCCTCCATTTTGAGTTTCCACAACTCAAAATTGCTGCCATTGAACTTCTCTATTTCAAACTTTCCTGATGTGCTAGCCATCTCAATCTGTAATTAGAAATTGAAAAAATTCTACAAGACTCCCACTGAACATAAATTGACTCAAAAAACCCAACGTACCCATAAGGATAACACAACTGGCCAGGCTCTGATACCACTTGTAAGGAAAATTAGATGCGGAAACAACTCTCCTAAACGTCAAAAACTCAAGGAAGAATGCAGATATACTTTTAATTTTTCAATTACAGATCAATTAAGATGCACTTTGAAATAAATATCAGAAACAAAGAATTAGACAAACACAGATGAACACCGGATATACGTGGGAAAACCCTTATGGGAGAAAAACCCACCACACCAAGAGAAATCACTTTGTATTACAGTAATAAAGATTACATACAAGTTTCAGACTTATCTTTCTGATGTCATATTACAACAGCTTTCACTATGATCAATCTTGTATAGGAACCTTCACGTTACAGTCTTCACAAAATATAATTCACTCTAATGCAATTCAAACTGTTCACACACCTGTTGATCGAACCAACCATCGAACCCATGAGCATCTGCAACTGCAAATTATATTCATGGCATTCCCTATTTGTTGAACTTCCTCACAAAATCATCACAATAAACTATCTTCCAACTGTTCAGATTCAGCTTCTCCTATTGGTCCACGAGACGCCACATAGGAAAGTCTCACTCAGTCAAACAGCTTCAATCTGTGTTGGCATGTCGGTGAGACACTGACTGTGTCTCCCCGATGCCAACAACTTCATATCGATATTGGCATAGGTTCCAATAGTCGGCAAGACGAAATATCGAATGCCAAAAGTCATCCCGAAACTACTGATATCCATTTCATTCCTATCGGCAAGACGTTTTACTGAGCTTCACATGTTACATCAATCACCAAACAATAGTCGGCAAGACAAATCATTATTGCCAAGAGGTTTCACTGAGATCTCTTAAGTCACCCCGAAGCCATTAATAGTTTCCAAGACATACGTCCTTCACTAAGACTTTACTCTAAGATCTCACAAGTCATACCGAGCACACTAGTCACCAAGAGTCATACCGAGAATAAACTACAACATCGGCGAGACATATCACTATCAGTAAGACTTCTTACCGAACACCCAAGACTTTCCCCGAAGGCTCCAACATAAAACGCTATTGGCGAGACATGTTACTTTCAATAAGACTTCTCACCAAGCCACCATAGGTTATCCCGATAACTTCAATGTGTATCCCTATCGGTGAGACCTTCATTGTTCGCTGGGACTTCTTCCCGAGTGTTGAAGTCACTCTGAAGCCCCGGGTCGCTATGAGTCTCCCCGATGCTCAATTGAATGGCATGTCAGCCAGAGATCTTCACACGGTAAGATGTCACAATGACTGCTTCTTGTCACAGTGATAGGTTCCAAAGTAAAAGCGTTTGGCAAGACTCTTGCAAGGTCACAGCGACCTGATCTGTTCAACAAGATTCGAAACTGCTAGTCAGCCAGACTTCATGGATGTCACACCAAATTTTCCCCAGTAGAGGTTATAGCCTGTGATGATTGAGACATAAATATCCAACATTCATGGGGGCCGATACACAAAGGGGTGACTAGGATAACCCATGGAAGAGTTTCCGTAACAAGTGATAACCTAATAATTGACTAGGGGGTTGGGTAGATTACATATTTAAAAAGATAAGTAATTAATTCCTCACATGGATTTAGTGCTCCCTTAGGCTAAGTATGTGATGAGAAGGTCGTGGTTGGCAAGGCCACTACCTATTCCTCTTGATAGGTCAGTGGTCCCGCATGTGTCACCCTATGGGGTTGATGCCTAGTGAAAGGTAGCCAGGATAACCATAGACAGGGGTTGACGCCTAGTGAGAGGCAACTAGGATAACTTGTACCAGGACCATGTGATGACACTCTCCTATAGTACCCTATTATTCCTTTACTTTTGTGGCCTCTGGAAACGGTCTCTTTCCTGAGTAACAATTGTTGCATTCTGTTTGTGTGAAGTCTTAAGCCTTTTGTATGACTGTATTGTGGTGGGTCCTACCTGTCATCTCCTAGCACGGGGAGTGAGCTTGAAGGCTCACGTGATTGGGTGGAACGTGCTATGCACCCCATTCAATTCCCAGTCAGTGTTCAAGATGTTCAAGCTTCATCTGTGTTCTGAGATAACTGTGCTTCCTTAGTGATGGTGATACTATGTTGTACTGTACTTGCATTATTTCTATTGTAACTCACATCTTATTCTGATGTAACACACCTATTGTATCGATGTAACTTCCTAGATTATAATGGATGATTCAATGTACTTATACTCCTTTATATTTGTAAAATCATTGTAAACTTTCATGATATTTGTATCAGGGTCAATATTGAGGATTTATTATATGGAGTATATATGATGGTTGCTTTCTATTCATATCATGCTTGTTTTTTTGTAATTACCATTAATAATGTATATATGTATTTATGGTTTTGATATATATCATGGATGGAAATGTCATATTTAGTTAGTTGCTCACATTTTGGTTATGGGAGATTGAAGTTAGGTTAGCATGTAACGTAGTCATGCTTTCCCTAAGGGATAACCGGTTATGCTAATGTACTATTCTAACATTGTTATGAATGTAGTTGCACCTGGAATTTTAATGTAGTATTATTTACAAAAAAAAAATTGTGTGGTTTTAATGTAATTTATTGGTTATCCTTTGGGGTTGCGTGGTAGGGCGTTACAACTTGGTATCAGAGCACTAGGTTTTCAAGCACTAGGTACTCTAGGTTTAATGAGTCCACTATGTTAAGCTTGAGTTTGAATCCAAACTTATGTGTTCCCTTTGATGTTGTGCACAAGCATGCCTCGTGGTAGGGGTCATGGCTGTGGAAGAGGTCATGGTGGTGGTCACTGAGTCAACTGCTAGAGCACACTATCTTCTAGTTCCCACAAATTAGAATGTGAGGAACATCAGGAGTCTCAAAATAATCTGGAAGGTGGATCCGAAACCCAGAGCAGCTGGGAATTGGAGATGGCCAGTTGAGGAAGTTTTTAGAGGAAATTTTAGATCGTTTGGGTCCTAGGCAGGGTGAGGAGCTGCCAGTGATTAGAGAAAGAGAGAGGTCACCTAGGAGGAGAGACAATTCAGCTGACCGGGATGCCATAGCAGCAGGACACATGAGAGATCTTTTGAGGGAACGTCCCCCTACTTTTGAGGGTACTGGAGGAGGATGAGAGGCTAAAACATGGCTTATTGACCTAGATCGAGTGTTCTCCATGCATCCTTATGGTAGCAATACTAGGGCTAGGTGCACCATCATGAACCTCAGAGGCTTCACATCTACTCGGTGGTGCCTAGAGGAGTAGAAAATCCATCTCGACATCAGTTTAGTGACTTGGGAGTTATTTTTGGAGCATTTCAGGGCTTGCTTCCTATCAGACCATTGGAGACAACATCAGGCAGATGAATTTCATGAGATACGACAGATGGAAATGTCTGTAGAGTAGTACAAATGTCATTTCTATGAGTTGAAGCAGTATGTAGGGATTGGTAATGATGAGGCAATGCTTGTTTAGCATTTTTTTAGGGGCTTGAACGCCTAAATCAGTGGACGAGTCTAGTCTTCAAGCCAAAGACCATGGAGGTGGTAGTGGAGAAAGCTTGCCTTGTAGAGGATAATTTGGCCATGGCATTGGGAGGTCACACTAGAGTCTAGGTTGGTAGTGCTCCTATTTCTAGTTTTGGTTCTCGTGGTGGGAAATCTCAGGTTGCAGGCTCTTCCAAGAATTATCATGCACCCTCTAAGGGTGGACAACAACAACAAAAAAATCAACAACAGTCTCAGCATAAGCATAAAAATTCTCAATCTCACCAAAGTGGAAAATTTCAGTCCAAAAAGAATCAGAATTAGAAGCAAGCTCAACAGGACTTATTTGAGCAGCCTACATAGAGTGCACAGTTAGCACCTAGCTGGGGTTGTTTTCAACAATCTAATGCTCCATCCAGGGGCAGAGGTTTTGGTCATGGAATAGGTTTCTTTTCTTGCGGCCAACACGGCCATATTTCTAGGCAGTGTCCACAAAAGAGTTCCATAGGATATAGTTAGAGGCCAACTGCTTCCAAGCCAATAGTTGGTGATGTAGACCAGTCACATCATGTCTTTATAGTGGTTGACAACCATCAGGCCGATCATCAGGGAACTATGGTTGAGGTTTCAAGTGTGTTGTAGGGCTCTAACATATCTATACTCTTTGATTCTGGTGCATCGGATTCCTTCATTTCTCCTTTTGTAGTTAAGCACTGTGGACTAGTGGTAGCAAGGCAAGGTTCTAGGTGGGTGGTCGAATTGGATTTTGGGGCTAAGGTGGCAGTCGAGTCTCTTTTTCGAGTTTGTAACTTTAGTATTGGGTCCTTTGAGACTATAGTGGATCTTCGAATCCTTCCCTTAAGATCATATGATGTGTTAGGTATGGATTGGCCGAGTGCACACTGTGCCATGATTGATTGTCGCCGCAAGTCGGTGCATTGCGTAAATGATTCTAACAAGGAGGCTAAAATTGTTGGCATTCAGAGGCCTATCTCCTTACTGATGATATCTGTGATGCAGTTAAAAAGGTGCGCTCATCAGGGTTGTTATCTTTTTGTAGTGTTAGCTAATGACCTAGAGTTGGAGGAGAGTCGTGAAGTGTCCTTGGATGACTATCCTCTTCTTAATGGGTTTGTAGATGTTTTTTTGAGTGAAATTCTAGGAATACCACCAAAGTGTGACATTGACTTTAGAATTGATTTGGTACCCAGAGCTAAGCCTATTTCTTAGGCTCCATATTATATGACAACTCAGGAGCTTCAGGAGCTTCACTTGTAGTTGGAGGAGTTGTTGGAAAAAGGGTTTATCCATCCTAGTGTTTCCCCTTGGGGAGCGTCGGTGATATTTGTGAAAAAGAAGGATGGTTCCCTCCGCTTGTGTATTGATTACAAGCAGCTTAATAGGGTGAAAATTAAGAACATATACCCTCTACCAAGAATTGATGATCTTTTTTACTAGATTAAGGGGGCTAAGATTTTCTCAAAGATTGACCTTAAGTGAGGATACCATCAATTGCATATCGATGAGGCTGACATTCATAAGATGGCATTCCGCACTTGATATGGACATTATGAGTTCATTGTGATGTTGTTCAGATTGACTAATGAACAGTGGTGGGTGATCCCATAATAGTGGTTTACAATTTTTGGCCAAAGCTGGACGAGTATTATTTTAACTAAATCTTCACATTCGGGCACCTATAGCGGCTAAAGCGTGAGGAATTTTAAAGATGGTACAAACTAGAGTCTCATCAAATTTTGTCTGTAGATTCTAAAAATATTTTTCAAAATTTTTGGAATCAAATTGCACTCTTTTTTCCATCTCCCAAGAAAATAGATTTTTTGAGAAACAACATTTTAAAAAGTGGCCTTTAGTATAACACATAACTTTTTTCCATGAAGGATAAAATTCTAATTCTTTCAAATTTAGATTTTAACTTTGATATCTAGTGCTTCCACTTGGTTAGATAGTTTTTATTGAATATTTTTCCTTAATCAAGTTTCAAAGTCAAACGAATTACAATTCAGGACAAGTAGCGTATATAGCGTAACTTTTTTTGTATATGTCAAAATTTAATTTAATTTTTTGTTGGATCAAGGACTTCAATATCTGGTGCACTCATATTTTCAATTTTTTGATAATCTTCTATTTTTCACATGTGAAGAACAAAGAAATTCATTTTTTAGATGAAAAACCTATGTTTAATCAAACTTAAAAAACAAATACATAACAAAACCAAAACATATTAAAATTATATTCATTGGATAGCTTGTTCTGAGGAATACCATAATCATTTGAAATAAATTTTAAATGAATTCATTTGATCCCCCAAAATCTAAATCAAAAGTGATTTTTTATCGGCATTTTGATAGGTGTAAAGGAGACGCATTTATAGGTATGGTTTAAAACTAGCGAGGTTCTATCCAAGGGGGTTTGATCTAAGGTGATCTAATCAAACCCTCTTCAATTGGAATCCTTAAAATGGAACTTTTTAAGGCTTAAATCATTATATTTTCTAAAAATATGTGATTTCGGCTAAAATTCGTTCCTCTCAGGAATTGTAAACCACTATTATGACAACACCCGGTCTTCATGAGTTTGATGAATGGAGTCTTTCGCACCTAGTTGGATAGATTTGTGCTCATGTTTCTCGATGAAATCTTGATTTACTCAAAAACTATGGAAGAACATGAGGAACATTTGAAACAAGTGCTACAGTGTTTGAGAGACAACTAGCTGTATGCTAATTTGGCAAAGTGCAAATTCTATAAGATGGAGGTGAAGTATTTGGGTCACGTGATTTTAGGTGAAGGTATTGCAGTGGATCCTTCAAAGATTCAAGACATAATAGATTGGCCTACACCCACAAATGTATTTGAGGTTCACAGTTTTATGGGTTTGGTGAGCTATTATCGACGTTTTGTTTAGGGCTTCTCAAGGATTGCACACACTATCACTTCTCTTTAGAGGAAAGGGAATAAATTTGTTTGGTCAGATCAGTGCCAGTCTTCTTTCCAGACCCTTAAGGAGAGATTGACTAGTGCTCCTATCTTAGCAATTCCTAATCCTACTAGGGATTTTGGTGTATGTATTGATGTGTCCTTGGAGGGCTTGGGAGTTGTGCTTATGCAGGAGGGTCGAGTAATTGCTTATGAATCCTGCAAGCTTAAGGAGCATGAGCTAAATTACCCCACACATGACTTGGAGTTAGCTATTGTGGTGCATGCTCTAGTGAGATGGAGGCATTTCCTTTTGGGGCATTGGTTTGAGTTGCACAATGATCATCACAACTTGCAGTATATTTTTACGCAGCTGAACTTGAATGCCAGGTAGAGGAGGTGGATGGAATTTCTCTATGAGTACAATTTTGAAGTTAAATACATCCAAGGTAAGGAAAATGTGGTGGAGGATGCTCTGAGTCAATGAAGGCATGAGATATCTTCGGTGTCTCTTGGCGTAGATTTGATGAAACAAATCCTCGCAGCTCTCCCCGCAAATAGCTGGTATCGAGAAGTGAAGGTAGAAATTGAGTCAGGCAGAGTTTTGCAAGGAAAGTTTGCAGGATATACATTAGAATATGATGGTATTTTGAGGTATATGGGTTGTATGTATGTACCTTTTTTTGAGGGTCTTCGAATCCTAATCTTGATTGAGGCTCATCGAGCTCCATATTCTGCTCATTTGGGGGTTAAAAAGATGTATGCAGACCTTCGTTCATTGTATTTCTAGGCTAGTATGAAGAGAGATATTGCTAATTTTGTTGTGAGGTGCTTGGAGTGTCAGAGAGTAAAGGCAGAACATCAACATCCCGCGAGTCTTTTGTAACCCCATCTTATTCCTGAGTGGAAATGGGACATTATTTCGATGAACTTTATTGTTGGTTTTCCTATGTCTTCGCGTCAACATGATGGTATCATGGTCATAGTTGATAGATTGACCAAGGTGGCACACCTCTCCCCATCTAGTCGTCCTACACTGCTTCATCTGTGGCTAGAATTTTCATGGAGGACACTGTGAAACTGCATAGAATTCCTCAAAAAATAATTTCTGATAGAAATCCGGTGTTCACTTCTGCATTGTGGACATCTTTGTAGCACGCCTGAGGGACTCAGTTGAACTTTAGTTCGGTGTACCATCTAGAAACTAATGACCAGACTGGGTGAGTCAATCAGGCTCTTGAGGACATTCTCTGCATGTACGTCATGGATCAACAGTCTCAATGGGAGAACTATTTGCATTTGGTGGAGTTTGCATATAATAATGGTTATCACAGCTTGATTGGTATGCCTCCATTTCAAGCTTTGTATGGTTGTTCTTGTCGGACTCCGTTGAATTGGTACCAGCTTGACGATAGAGTTATCCTTGGACCCGAGATGCTTCAAGACATGGAGCAGCAAGTAGCTCGCATTAGAGAGCATTTGGTGGTGGATCAAGATAGGCAGAAGAAGTACGTTGATGTGCATCGAGTCGACCGCCAGTTCTCTATTGGTGATCATGTTGTTTTGAGAGTGTGAACGCGAAAGAGTCCAATATGTTATGGAAAGGGCTCTAACCTTGCACCTCATTTTGTGGGGTCATTTGAGATATTGTAGAGGATAGGTCTCGTAGCTTACCACCTTTCTTTTCCGTCAAGTCTATCGCACATACATGATGTTTTTCACGTGTCTGTGCTTAGACCATATCATCTAGATATATCTCACACACTTGATTGGACTGCACTGTAGGTAGAGGATGGGAAGCTAGCACTAGAGCCCGTGGTCGTGCTTCAGCACCAGAGACTTACCCTCAGAGGCAGGGATATGGAGCAGGTGAGGGTTCAGTGGGACCCCAGCGATGATTTTTTAGCAACATGGGAGGATGTAGCCTAGATCAAAGAATCCTTTCCCTATCTGTTTACAGGCTTCCAGGAGTAAGCCTGGTACTGGGGGGAGGATGTGACACCTCTCACATTTGGAAATTTTGCATTTGAAATTTTTGACACTATGTTATGTAGTTAGAGACTATGTGGTTTGTGGTTTGTGACACCTTCATGACTATGCTATGTTGACATTGGATGTTAGATCATATGGATGGATTATTTGGTTATGCTCTTATGTGGTTTATTGTTTTCCATGTGATGTATCTGTCTTAATGTTGGCATATGATGTTATGTTTCGATTATTATTGTACATGATGATAGGATGGTTACATGATGCTATGTGTTATGGTTTTTCTTGTGGTCTAGTGAGAAGGATGGTCTAGTATCACTCACTTGCGAGTGTCCTACTAAACTGCGATTCTTTCTCACGGTGTGTTGATTATGATATATATATAATCTTGATAGTTTGTTTTCATGCAAGTTTGCAGGTACAAGGCATTGACTCCACCTGCTCTGTCAAGTCTGAGCGTGCCTCATATACCCAATGGGAATGAAGTGGAAAAAAACTGAGATGGCAGGAAAGTCCCCCACCCTAGTCAACATCCTCAACGAGGATGTGTATCTTGTCCATCACCCGGGTTTGGTCTAGGTACCGTGTTGTTGTTAGTTGTTTTTTTTTTATGTCTTTTAATGTTGTCTTATTTTATTAATATAGCTATAAATTTATTTATGCTATTAATTGCATTGTCAAATTATTAGTTTTCCTTCAAAAAAATTTTGAGGATAAAATGTTAAATTTAAATGATGTGTTAATTAATTGTAATGATTATTATTTTTAAATTATGAATGTTGAAATGCACTTTAATGGAATAATTAATTTGTTATTTATAATGTGTATTTTAAGTTTTAAAAGAAAATGGGCTTAATTATAATTAAATAAATTAAATATTTGAAAATGCATAAATTGGTAAATAAAATTTAATAAATTAAATTAAAACAATACAAAATAAAATAAAGTATCATTATTTGAAAAGTAAAGCAATATAGAATAAAATTACAAATTAAAAAGGGAAATAAAAAAATAAATAAAAAAAAGGAAATTAATGAATAGGAAGAGAAAACTGGGGAATTGTAGGAAATTGGGGAAGGATTTCCTGAATCAAAAGGGAAATTGCAGGGGATTGCATGGGAAAGGAGTATTTTTGGGGAGAATTTGATGGATGGAGAAAAAAATTTATGGGAGGGGAGTTACACAGTTATGCAGGGCATTTAGAGAGGAAAATGACAGATTTCTGAGAGGAATCATTTTAATTTCATTTTTGGGAAAAAGGAAATGGACAAAAAGAAATTTCTATAGGGGATGGAAAATTCTCCTGGGGTTTTTGTGTTGAAGAAGATTGATTCAAGAATACAACCAAATCTGAACCGGGAAGATTTCGAAAGGTGGTGTGGCTCCGTGAAGATCTAGAAGGATTTCGCTAGTTGAAGCTTGGAACAAATTTGTAGAACATAAATTTTCAAGTTCATTCTTGTGCTGCAATTTCATTTACTTTGATAAAAATTTGTAGATGAAAATTGTTTGGTGAATGTGTAAATCTATTGCCTGTAAATTTCATATTTGTCTGGAAAATAAAATCCATGAAATTGTTGTGAGCCCTTTTGCTTTCCTTTGGAAAATTTTAAAATAGATAATTGTGTTTCTTCTGGAATATATCTGATTTATTTGTTTTGGAAAAACCCTCTCCTCCATTTGGTAAATCTCCAGTGGCTCCGATGCATTTCCTTGTGAAATCATTTTTTTGTGACTCTGGTTTGTTGCTTTATAAAAAAAAAGAATATATATATATATATATATATATTTGCATGTATATAGTGTTGGTTGTTTAAGTCTGGTGTCTCAATGGTTACTCCCAGTTGAATCATTGCATGTCAAAATATATATATTTATATTTTAAGTTTTCAAGGTCTTTGGTAATTCGAGAGAATGAATTTTGAATTAAAAGAAAAAGATTTCATTTTTTTTTTAAATAAATAAATAAATAAAATTGGGGGTGTGCGGCGGCTGAACCAACCGCACCTCCACCCCTTATTCGGTTGCTGCCAAAGGCAGCGACGTTGCCTGTGGTAGCCACTGCAACCCTAGTTTGGTGACTTGTTTCTTAATAGTTTGTTTTCCAACAAATATATATATATATATAGATACATACATACATATATATATATGTATGTATGTATGTATGTATATATGTTTTTAAATATATATATATATATATATTTTATATTTTCTTTGAATATGTGGGTATACTAGATGACTTCAAAATGTTTATATAATTACATATTTTTCTATAAACATAAGTAGGTATGATAGGTATAAATACACATATATATATGTATGGAATAGATAAATGATATGGTTAGAATATAAGGTTATTGATAATTCATACGTTTAATAATTGTGTAATAGATGGATTTAGAATATAAAATTAATATGGTGTATGCATTGGAATTGCTTTTTGTAATGTGTTTTTATTTTAGTATGTTATAAAACTTAGAATCTTATTTAATCTAGATTTTAAATCTCATTGAATCTGATTTATTATATTGGATGGATTCTAGGAATTGAAATTAATTATAATTTAATAAAATTAGATCAGACTATTAGAAGTTGATTACAGTGAGTTTTGGAAAATTAGGAACTGAATGATGTAATAAATGTTGTTATTCTGCTTTGTCCTGTTAGAATGTACAGTGCACGTTGAGTGTGAAAACCATGATGTAATTGTTGTTTTAGAATTATTCTTGTTGTGGTAGTAGTGTGTAACATAATTAATTCTATGTGACATTTTGTCATGGTTTATCTTCATTTCCATGTTGATTTTGAGTTATCTTTTAAGATGCTTCCTTGTGGTCAAGTGTTAGTGTGTGGGAACCCTTAGTTGTTTATTCTCCATTGGGAGTGGGGTTTGGATCCTTGTAGGTTTCCAGGGACATTGGAGGGAATAGTGTTTTTATTGATTTGTAATACTTGGGTTTTATATGTGAATTGATTTTCTTTGCTTTTTGAGATTGTGGGGTGTTACCAGAAATGTGATGTACTTATGATATGTATAATGTGCAAGATGAGACATGCCTCACGTTTGACGCATGATTGTATCTGGTTTTGTGTTTATATCTTGTGGTACACCCCTTGTTATTGCCTCATGATGTGGTTTTAGGGTGGCTAGGGAGAGTGGCTCTTCATGGGGGCCAGTGCACAAAGGGGCGACCAGGATAACCCATGGAAGATTTTTCGTAACAAGTGATAACTAATAATTGACTAGGGGGTTGGGTAGATTACATCTTTAAAAAGATAAGTAATTGATGCCTCACATAGACTTAGTGCTCCCTTAGGCTAAGTATGTGATGAGAAGGTTGTGGTTGGCAAGGCCACTACCTATTCCTCTTGATAGGTCAGTGGCCCCGCATGTGTCACCCTATGGGGTCAATGCCTAGTGAAAGACAGCTAGGATAACCATAGATGGGGGATGGCACCTAGTGAGAGGTAGCCAGGATAACTCGTACTAGGACCATGTGATGACACTCTCCTGTAGTACCCTGTTATTCCTTTGCTTTTGTGGCCACTAGAAATGATCTATTTCCTGAGTGACAGTTGTTGCATTCTGTTTGTGTGAAGTCTTAAGCCTTCTGTATGACTGTCTTGTGGTGGGTCCTACCTATCATCTCCTAGCACGGGGGTTGAGCCTAAAGGTTCACGTGGTTGGGTGGAACGTGCTATGCACCCCATTGGGTTCCCAGTTAGTGTTCAAGATGTTCAAGCTTCATCCTTGTTCTGAGATAATTGTAACTCACATTTTATTCTAATATAACATACCTATTGTATCGATGTAAGTTCCTAGATTATAAGGGAAGATTCAATGTACTTGTACTCCTTTATATTTGTAAAATCATTGTAAACTTTCATGACATTTGTATCAGGGTCAGTATTGAGGATTTATTATATGTAGTATATATGATGGTTGCTCTCTATTCATATCATGCTTTTTTTTTGTAATTACGATTAATGATGGATATATGTATTTATGGTTTTGATATATATATCATGGATGGAAATGTCATATTTAGTTAGTTGCTCACATTTTGGTTATGGGAGATTGAAGTTAGGTTAGCATGTAATGCAGTCATGCTTTCCCCAAGGGATAACCAGTTATGCTAATGTATTGTTCTAACATTGTTATGAATGTAGTTGCACCTGGAATGTTAATGTAGTATTATTTTCAAAAAAAAATTGTGCGATTTTTATGTAATTTATTGGTTACCCTTTGGTGTTATGTGGTGGGGTGTTACAAAGAGAGTCGTCCTATCTTCACCCCTTGCCATAGTAGAAAAAACCCTCTAGGGATACCATTCACCAATATTGAGAAGTGTGTCATAGAAAATTGGACCCTCTTGAGAAAAGAGACAATTTCTCACATAATTAGACCCACTTTTGACCACTTCACATCATATCCCCTTCAAAACAACATTTATAGGCTCCTTAGACCTATTAATTTTGATCTAGAGGACCGTTTCACATGTGAAATTACATAAAACCTGACAAACAACATTTCATAGCATCATACCCCAACAACCCACCTTCAAACAGCAATAGTGGGACCCATTCGCCACCTTGGGTGAATGAGTCCCCTTTCAGGGAAAATTCAAAATCAAGCGAGAATTTAAACTCTTATTTCTGATGAATGACAGCCTCTTAGGTCTAATTAATGGGAAAATAAGGCATTGTTGCCTATAAATACACATTTTAAGTCATTTTACACAACTTTTTTATCATATCTTATCATCACACTATCATTCTCCAAGAGCAACTTCAAAGCAAAGCATACAACAACAAGTTGCATCATCAAAAGTTGACGTTTTAGGGAAACAAACTAGGGTTTTTACAGGTCTTTAAGCTCACTAATCTTATCAAGATCCAATATTGTAAAGGGTTGATGATGGATTCCTATGGTGAATCATGAAGAAATCTAGGTTGAAGAGGTGCAACTAGCCACCAAATCATGCCTAAGGACTTGGTTTCCTATTGATTCCATCTTCCATTTTCACTCTATCTTCAGATTAAGGTTTGCATTGTGTTTATTTAGTATTTCAATGTCATTTCATATCCATGTTTCATGTGTTGTAAGGTTTCTAGGGTAGATATCTTGCATCATTTCAATCAATCTTGCATGTCTTAGTCTAAAACAATAGGATAAGGCCTCTTTCATGTTTCAATATTTCCTAGTCTTTAACACATCTAAGGCTAGGGTTTATGCATATTTCTCTTCATTCAAGGTTTGATTACCTATCTAGGGGTTTGACCAAGCAAAACCCCCATTAGATCAACACTTTCAAGCTATTTTGTAGAGATTTTTTGAGATTTGGAATTGGGATTCCGTCAGAATTTGTTGTATAGGTGTCAAGGTGCAGATCTAAGTTTTGAGTTTGCAGGAATCAGAAAGTGGACTGATTCACCATGCTTGGTGAATGAGTCCCACTTTAGATGCAAAAGTGAGTTAGATGTTGTTTCAGATCCCCGACTATCAAAAAATAGGTTCTATACAAAAAAGTCCTGATTCGGGACTGATTTGCCCAAGGTGGCGAATGAGTCCCAGTCAGCTAAAATCCAGATTTCATCAAGTTTCTAGTTTATCATTCAATCCTCTATAGCTTCCTAGGTGCACACATTCTCAAAAACAACCTTTTATTTAGTCAAATATTGCATTTTGTTCATTATCTCTATCTTTCTACATATCACGTTGTGTTTTCAAACGGAGCATAAATCTTAGTTTTGCATTTGTTTTTAGTCATTTAGATTAATCTATTGCATTTAGTTAATTTAATTTATTTCATATCACATTACATACATCCTAATTTTAGTGTTACATAAGCATTTTTGGATCTAATCGAGCTCTCCTTTTAGTTGAAAAACCCTATAAGAGTTAGAGAGTCCATTGGGTCCAAAAATCTGTCACATTTTGGTGAACCCGACGTTTGAGCATAATAACATTCTGATTTACATTTCTAATTGAATTTTAGGTCTTCATCATTGTAGGCTCTTGCATTCTTTTAGTATTCTTAAAAGCATTGCATTAGTGAAAGCATTCTTTACTTTAAATTATTTCATTCCTTTTCATCTCTGCATTTGCATACTGAAATTGCATTGTACAGAATTGAAAATTTACAAACAAAAACAAAAAAAATTTAGAAAAACATTAAAAAATTCATCTCCTGGGACTCATTTGGCACCTATGGTGAATTAGTACCTTTATAGTTTTTTATCAGAATTTCTAGATTTTAATTTCTTGTATTGCATCTTTTTGTTTTCTGTCATTTCCTTTCTATTTTTAGTTTAAGTTTTCTCTGTTTTCTTAGCATACATTTCATCTCTTTTCATGGAATTTATGGATATTCTTAAAATTTTACAAGTTCCATTTTCAGCTATCTTTTGTAGTCCTTTTAGATCAGCTTACATTGAGGAAACTATAGCAAAACTCCAAAATCAATCAAACGACACATCAAACGATCCAATTAAACATATGATTCAAATTCGAAAGAACATATCATCCAAGCCACTTAGTAGTGATGATGTTGATAAGTTAGATGAAACCCTTAAGGATGTCCTCTCACTCACTTCATCCTCTAACACTTGTAATGAGAAATCTACAACCCTTACCAAAACACCCTCCCTCAAACCCTTTGATTGTGATGACTTTGATTTGCTAGATGAAGCCCTCCAAGACTTCATCTCACATAAGCCATCCACTAAGGTTTGTGGTAGTCACCTTACGATAAAAAATTCTAATACCTCTAATACTTTTCTTGAACATCCAAAACAAGTTAACAATAGTTCACCCTTACAACCTTTTGGGAGTGATGACTTGCCTTTGATACATGAGTCTCTTCAAGACTCCATCTCATCTAATTCATACGCTATGGTTTGTTGTGACATTTCTAACATCAAGGACATTCATGTAATTCAACCAAAACTTATCCTTTATCCACCTTCACATCCACTCCATCCTTCCAATAAACCTAAACTTACCCTTTACCCACCCTCGCATCCCCTTCATCCCTCTAATGTATCACAATAATCTAGTAACAATATTGTTTCTCATACATACAACACACAAAATAACCCACAACCACCAAAAATAATTCCTCCATCATTACCATTACCTAATCCACCTAGTGCTCCTCATTATCACCCACCTACAAAGGAGTATGATCTTGTTGAGCAATTAAAGAATACTCCTTCCAAAATCTCTCTTTGGGAATTGCTTCAAACTTCACCAAGTTATAATACCATTCTTCAAAATACTTTGAAAAAAATCACAGTCCCTCCTAGAACCACTCCAAGTGATGTGGCCGCTCTTGTTCAAAAGCATAATCTCGATATTACTTTTCATCAACATGAGCTCCCTCCTTTGGAATTATGAAAACAACATGATTCCTCTATGAGCATTGCTCAATTCCATCACACAGGTATCAAACACACTCTCATAGATAATGGCTCCACCCTTAATGTGTGTAGTGTGATCCTTCTTGATCGATTGGAAGTGGATAGATCACAAATAACACTTGATTCCATTTCTATTCAAGGATTTGATAATACAAAAAAACAACCATTAGGGATAATCACTTTACCTATTACGGTTGGAGTGGTTACTTTGCAGCTTCCTATCCATGTTATGCCTTATGAACTCTCATATAATCTTCCTTTAGGCCGACCTTGGATTCATGAGATGAATGCAGTCCCTTCAACTCTTCACCATATCATGAAGTATGTTTATAAAAATCGTATATATCAAATTGCAATCGACCCTGAGCCTAAAAGTTTCTTGCATCTTGAAACAAGAATAAAAAGTCCTTTGAAAACATTGATTCCAACTTCTAGCATTGATCCTCTTGACATTAAACAGAATGACACAAAATTTCCATCTAAATTACTTGGTGATGATTAGGGATCCTTAGACTTCACACCCTCATTTATGAGCGACTATACACTTACAAAAACATAAGATGAAAAGATTGACCAAACAACCATTATGTCTACTCAAAATTCTGAACAATTGTCTCACACATCTATCTCTTACAATACGGATGAAAATGCAACATACACAACAAATTTTGGAGAGATAGACTATCAATCCTTGCCTACCCCGTGGTAAATGGAAAGACTTTATGGAAAAGGATATACATTTTTCAAAAAATTGGGCTATAATGGAAAAGGGTGCGGAAAACATGAACACGGTATTTGTGTCCCTATTGAACCTACTACACAAGAAACAAAAACAAGATTGGGATATTCTTTTTCTAAAACAACTAAAGCTACTCAACGACCATCCTTAAACATTAATGTGATCACATGTCAACCCCAACATAAACTCACCATTGCTCATCCTAACTTGCTTGATCCTACCCTCCCACCTTCATTGTTGTATGTCGATAGTGATGAAACTTTGAAGCACATACTTGGTGTTTATGCTACCCCATCTTCACCTACTTCCCTTAAACATGTTTCCCGTACCATAAATGTTACCGAGCAAGAAACAAGTGAAATCAATGAAGAAATTTTGGAATTTGAAAGTCCTAAATCCAATGCACTCCCTTTAGGAGACACAATTGACGTGCTTATGGACATAAATGACAATGATAAAGTTATTAAAATCGGGAAGTGTCTTGATGATGAAGAACAAGAAGATACAACTGCTTTACTTCATGATTTTCCTAAAATATTTGCTTGGAAATATTTTGATATGCAAGGAATAGACCTAAAAATTGTGATGCATAATATTGTCCTTGATAACAATGTTAAACTTGTTCATCAGAAGATCTGTAAAATGCACCCTAAAGTGGCCTTGCTTGTTAAAGAAGAACTTGAGAAACTTCTTGATGTTGACTTCATATGACCTATTGATTATTCTCCTTGGATCTCAAACATTTCCGCAGTTGCAAAACCTAACAAATGAATTAGGATGTACACCAACTTTTGAGACTTGAATAAAGCCTCTTTAAAAGATCATTTTCCACTTCCTAATATCGACGTGATCGTGGATTCAACTGCTAGAAATTATTTGTTGTCATTCATGGATGGATTCTCTGGTTATAATCAAATCCTTATTAATCCTTGAGATCAATACAAAAATACATTTACAACAGTTTGGGGAACATTTTGTTGGTTCGTCATTCCCTTTGGTTTAAAGAATGTTGGCGCAACTTATCAACATGAAATGACATTAATATTCCACGATTACATTCACAAAATCTTGGAAGACTATGTTGACGATATTCTTGCTAAATCCTTAACTCGACAAGATAATGTAGATTTCCTTCACAAAATCTTTGAACGAATTAAACAATATAACATGCGATTGAATCCGAAAAAGTGTGTCTTTGGTGTAGAAAATGGTAAACTCTTAGGATTTATCATATCTCATAGAGACATTGAGGTGGACACAAAGAAAATTGATGCCATTGTTAAAATGCCACCTCCAAAGAAGATTTCTCAATTACACACATTACAAGGACGCATTCAAGCTATCCAACATTTTGTCGCATCTTTAGTTGACCACACATTACCTTTTAGATGTCTTCTTAAAAAGGGTGTTCCTTTTGATTGGGATGATGATTATAAACAAGCTTTTGAGAGTCTAAAGGAATATTTAGCTACTCCACCTATTTTACAATTGGCTATACCACATAGACCGTTTATTTTGTACATTGTTGCATCTGCCCATGCTCTTGCAACATTGTTGGCTCAACACGATGATCATGGTAAAGAGCATCCTATTTATTACATCAGTCACATATTAGTCGATTATGAAACACATTATTCACCAATTGAAAAACAATGTTTGGCTCTTGTATTCACTACTAGTAAATTGCGACATTATTTACTAAATGCTGAAATACAAGTTGTCACAAAAGTTGATCGTCTTAAATATCTTTTTAATAAAACTGATCTCTTTGGCTGCCTAGCTAAGTGGGTGATGTTTTTGACCGATTTTGATCTTAAATTTGTTTCACCAAAAGCAATCAAAGTTCAAGCCTTAACTAATCACTTAGCTAATGCTCCTTCTCCCCTCACTTTCCCTACCATTCATTACTTTCCTGATGATCATGTTTCACCTACTGATATTAAACCATGGGAGTTATTCTTCAATGAGTCTAAGTGTCGAACAGGTTTCAGTGCTGGAGTGGTCCTAATTCCACTCAATGGTAACCCTATTCCCTTGTCCTATCGTTTAAACTTCCTATGTACAAATAATACAGCTGAGTATGAAGCATTGATTGTAGGATTGCAAGCTGCTTTATCCCTTCACATTCGACATATTAAGATCTTTGGCGATTCACAATTAGTCATTAAAAAAATCAATGGCACATGTCAAACTAAACATGAAAAATTACTAAAGTACAAGGACCTTACCATGAAACTATTAGACAAATTTGATTCATTCACCATTGATAACATCCCATGTAAAGATAACTGACATGCGGATCCAATGGCTAGTGCAACTTCTCTCATATCCTCACCCAATCCTTCTCTTGATTTCACATTCATTATTCATACTATCATGAAACCTTCGATCGATACATCGTTAGAAGACATCTTAGCAATAACTCAAACACCTTTGTGTGAATGGTACGATACGATATACAATTATTTAAAGGATGGTACCATTCCCGAACCTACCACAACGAATACCCAAAAGCACTTATGGAAAATTGCAACTAAATATGTGATAATTGCAGATGCGTTGTATCAAAGATCTTTCAATGGTCTCCTACTATGTTGTCTTAAGAATTTTGAAATTCCCTTAGCACTCAAACAGGCTCATGCTGGTGCCTGTGGAGGTCATTTTGGAGGATGCTTGTTAGTGCAAAAAATTCTCCGCATGGGTTATTATTGGCAACATATGGAGAAAGATTGTTACACCTATGTTAAATGATGTCACAAATGCCAAGAACATAGCAATCTGATTCATGCTCTTGCTACTGAGCTTTATGCCCATGTTCACATTTGTCCGTTTTCAGTATGGGGGTAAGATCTTATTGGAAAAATTTCCCCTCCTTCTGTTGGATACACATTTATTATAACTGCAACCGATTATTTCACAAAATCTGTCGAAGCTATCCCTCTTCATTCAACAATTGCTGAAGTAATTTGTCGTTTCCTCATGGAACATATAATTGTTTGCTTTGGACTTCCTTTCACAATTGTTTTATATAATGGAACACCCTTTAAGAATAATGCAGTTCAACAATTTCTCCAAGCCTTCAATATTCAACATCACTTTTCCACACCCTACTATCCACAATCCAATGGACAAGCTGAGTATACTAATAAAATTCTTGAACAAATCCTTAAGAAAACCATTAGCAACAACCATCAAGATTGGCATACGCAACTCCCTTATGTGCTTTGGGCCTATTGAACTAATGTCCATTCATCCACTAGCACTACCCCTTATAATCTTGTTTATGGTATTGATGCAATTATGCCCTTGGAGTTAGAAATTCCTACTCTGCGAGTTGCTCTCCGAAATATTTTTGATGATGACACTTATAAAGCTCAATGATTACATCAACTTGAGATGCTCGATGAACAACACATTAATGCTATCAAACATCTCCAAGCTCGCATCAAAATAATACAATGAAAAGACAACGTTCACATCATTCCTCAATCATTTTCTAGGAGATATTTTGTCCTTGAAAATCAACGAACTGTTAGTGCTGATAATGAAGAAAAGGAGAAGTTTAGCCCTAATTGGTAGGGACCTTATATAGTTGATACTAGTTATGGGTTTGGTGCTTATCCTTTAAAGTAGATTGATGAAACACCCCTTAGGGAATCTCTAATCTCCTTTGAATAGTATGTTTGGTATAGCAGTGTTGTTTAGAGTTATTCGATGTTATTCTAACAAAATAGCTTTCACATTGCTTTGTTCTTGACAATTAGATTTGTGTTTGTCTTGAACACTATATTAACTATTTGTGTTCATTTTATAATTGCTTTAGACTTCATACTATTCAAATTCCTCTTATGTTAAGTTAGATCCTTATCAGTGTATTTAATTTAACATATTCTTTTTCTCATTGCCAATGTTGTGTTAATGTTAAAACTAAAATATGTTTTGCATTAAATCACATAGATTATGTTAAATCATGTAGACATTAATTAAAATAATTTCACCATAATTCCTTTATTTAATCACATAACATTTAAAAATCATATCAAAAAGATACATCATCACAATATCTATGGTGCATGTCTATATATATATATATATATATATATATATCAAACCAAAAGTTTCATATACATATCAGAATCATCTCATAATGGTCTGTGAGAGCTAGACCCCTCAGGATCTGGCACTCGCGATCTAGTCCCTAGATGTCGTGAGATGGTTGTGTGTGACTATGTTTGTGAACTACCTAGTCTCAGTGCATACTCTAGACCTTGTACTCGTCCAACGGACAGAAGCCACTCCTTTTCCATCCGATTCCTATCCACCTGTGTTTGAGCTAGCTTTGCACAAAGTCTCTCTACCTCTGCTGAGGCCTGTGATGACTGTAGTACACTCTCATCCTAATGGAGTTGTTTCCTCACACTCTCATACACTGCTCATAACCTCGCGAATGGTCTGAGTGCTTCTAGCACTTCCTCCATGATCGGTGGGGGCACGTAGTCAAGATCTATCTCATCCTCCTCTAGGGATGTTGGAACTATCTCTATGGCTACCTAACAATAGAACTCTTTCTAGTCTCTCGTCACTCCTACAAGATAGATCATGTACACAATCAGTAGCACATCATCATGATATATATATATACATAAAATAAAACATAAATCACTAAATGGCATGCATAAAATCAAATGTTGTCACCTATATCTCCAGATGCATGAGGAATGTCAACCTCCTCATCTTTGGGGGGCATGTAGGATGTGCTAGCCTCCCTTTGACTTTGCATGCTAATGTCTGCTATAGCTATTGCTCGTGATCTAGTCCTGTAAGAATGTGAAGACTCTCCATACTCGCCCTGATCCTCAATAGCTACCTCATCACCCTCGTTGAGGGGTGGCTCCTCCTCGTCAATATACTCCTCCTCATAATCCTCCTCCTCCTCATCCTCTCCTCCATCCTAGTCCTCATAGTCAGGATCAACATCAAACTGGTACTCCTCATCGATAACATATGTAAAAATATATGTTGGCCTATATTGTACCTCCTTCGCCCTCTCCTCTGGCTCATCACCCTCATCTGCTACTGCCTATGCATCACCTAGGGGGAAATCCTTAGGAAACACGGGAGCTGGTCATGCATATGACCACCACTCCTCATACTCATTTGTGTCACCGACATCATTAGCATCGAATGCTAGTGGCTGGTCATGATCTGAATCATCAGAATCACTCTCATGAACATGATCTATAGTCATCTAAATAGTATCCCCTAGCCTTTGAGCACTCCACACTGATCATCTAATGAAGGGGCATGCCCTAGGTGGTGTCTAAACCTGTCCTGACTTGTCCATAATAAAATGGTCGTACAACATAGTCATGCCTCCCTGCTAGAAATCTATCCATCTGCATCCTCCGTAATTTCCCTATGCAATCTTGCCACTGAAGAGTCAGTAGATAAGGTCTCCATAATATATTTTCTTCCTCTACTTATTCGAATCTCACTTTCCAAAACTCTAAATCCCCATACTGCAATAGCCGCCTCAAAGGATAGTCGAATGCTCGTGGGTAGTCTGTTGCTATCGTACATGGATATCTAACAAGCCTGGTACATGTGATATGCTCAAGGAACCACACCTGTAGAAGCGTACAATGGATCATAGTGTCAATTTCTTGATATAAAAATCTCCCTAGATCATAGTACAAATGTGCCAGAATGCAGCGCCCCCATGCATAGACTGTCTGCTGATCATACATCCCCCACACCAAGTGTACTAGTCCACCATCCAAGTGTGCCGCTCATCTATCTGGATTGAGTACCAGTGCCATGTATGCATCATAATCCATCTCAACATAGGAGCTCATGAGTACAACAACATCAGAAACTTGATTCGTGCTCTAACCCTCTCATCATGTATTGGTCCTCCTAGGCAGTATTACATGTCTCTCTTCTTCTAACGAAATGATTGATCCCCCCAGAAATACACTCATGCTCCTCGAATGGGAACTCAAATAATATGATGTATTTCCTTGAGTGTGATCATCATTTCATCAGTGGGAAGATGAAAGGTACACGTATCTGCATCCCAATGCTCACACAAAGCCATCAACATGGCGTCATGGTATCTCATAGGTGGCATCATATATGCCCAATAGATATCTACTGAATCCATATGCTCTATCTCTTCCGCTAATAGCATTGGTGATAAATCTCTCAAAAATGACAGTTGTCTTCCCCCTATCCGCTACCGCGACTGAGCAGGAACCTATCAAAATCATCACAAAATACTCTAAAATTCATCTCAAATCTTCAATTTTCATATTTTTCATCATGCAAGTGTGCTAAAGTCAATCTAGTGTGCTTTCCTCATGGCCCTAGACACTTTAGAACCCTTTTGGGAATTTTGCAAAGAAACAAGGACACTTTGCGAAGAAATGGGACACTTTGCAAATAAAAGGGACACTTTGCGCACAAATGGGACACTTTGCGAAAAAAGGGGACACTTTGCGAACTTTTTTCCAAGAACCCTAAATTAACCTATCCTTGCATAATAATCATTATAATATCATCAAAACACATGGTGAAAGTTATAGAATCGACTTACCTCATGATATCGTTCACTGCGTGCCACCTGCTCACGAAGATCATCTAGTCGCAAAGGTGTGTAATCCCATCTACTCAACATATTTTCCTTCTACTTGTCACTCTCAAGCTACAATAGAGGTGAAATGAATAGTGCCATATTGCTTTTATCTACTACTTTTTATCTCTCTTTACTTTTACATCTTAACCTAATGCTCTCTTCTTTTTCCTAGTTTATAATATAGTCATTTATCACATTAACATAACGGGAGCTAGGGTAATATGTTTTTGACACCGTTTGATACATTGGAATCATGATGCTGCACCTGACATTCTCATTTACCTATCATTGTGTGGCATGGTACTTGGAAATTCCCTATGATATGGTGTTTCTTCTTTGACATGGCTAGATTGCTACCTTGATTCCACCTCCATAAAGCAAGTGGAATCA
>VDFB02304050.1:0-13236 GCA_007258455.2 Sequoia sempervirens | reverse complement strand
TATGATATGCACAAAATGAATTCCTGTAGTAGAATTTCTTTTGTGTTCTTGGAGGGAGGGATATCAAATGATCTTGGAGGAGTCCCAACAAGATACTCTCTTTATTAAAAGTAGAGGATGTTTCGTTATTGTGTGACAAAGATACCTTTTGTTTAGGAGATGATGCCATACTTACACAAGACCCTTTAGATTGTGAGATTTTGTTTTCTCCTATACACGAGGTGTAAAATCTAATGAATTCAAATCATTAGTGTTTTGCGAGATGCCATTGACATTAAGTGAAGATTTCTTTGTTTGTTTTGTTTCTTTCAAAGGATAATAATCAAGACCACTAGTGTCTATCAATTCAGGATGCACTACTGTTAAAGTTGGTTTAGAGGAATCCTTTGTGAGAGTGTTGATATTGAGTGAAGGTTTGTTTGATGGTTTGATTTCTATCAAAGGAAAATAACCAAGACCACGGGTTGTTTCTTGCGTGTTAGGCTCTATAGGGAGACAAGTACCTTGTTCTCTAGCACCGCATCCTTTTCCACTGTATTCAAGTTGTTTCATAAGTTCATAACCTTTTCCATAAAGATTTTTCATTTCTTTAGGACTTGGTGGTTGTTGATAGTCAGTTTTGTCGAAGTTTGTTGTATAATTTTCTTTTTCTTCTAAAGGATTGAGGTGGATTCTTTTGAAGGGTCTTCTGAATTTTGTGTTGACATTATCGCGTTTTCTTTTCCCTTGTCTAAATCTTTCTTTATAATCTTGTATTCTCCCATGAATGTTGGTTCAAAGTCTAAGGAACCCCAATCATCTTCTAATAGCTTTGTAATTTCCTCAATATGTTTTTCTTTGTCCTTTTGTTGCATGGGTTCTACTTGCATAGTTGGTGTGAATGTTTTGAAAGGGTTCTCTTTACCTTTCTCAATGTTCAAACAAATGTAGGGTTTAGGATCGACTTTGATTTTATAAAATTTGTTGTTGTAGTCATATTTCATGATACGATGAAGGGTAGACGGCACAACATGCATCTCATGAATCCATGGTCTGCTTAAAAGAAAATTGTATGAAAGATAATCAAGCATAACATGGATCAGGGTTTGTAATGTAACTTTGTCAACTGTAATAGTTAATTGATCACCCCAAGCGGTCATTTTCCCACGTTATCAAAGCCACTAATAGACAAAGAGGCGGGTTGGATTTTTGATTTATCAACACCAAGCTTATCCAAAAGGTTTGCACTACACACAATATTTAAGGCCAAGCCATTGTCAATAAGGGTTTGCTTTATCCCTATGCTATTGTATTGAGCTATGATCAAGAAAGCATAATTTTGTTTTTTCACTTCCATAGGAGGGAGCTCACTTTGGTGGAAAACAATGTCACCATTTATTCCTTGAATCAAGGCTTCTATGTCATTTGGTTGCGCATTAGAAGGGATAGGAACTTGTTGTAAAGCATTTTGAATCATGTTATGATAATGATGGGAGGCTTGAATAAGGTTCCATAATGATATTTTAGCAGGAATATTCTTAAGTTGTTCAACAAGATTATACTCCTTTCCACTTTGTGAAGGAAAATGAGGGGCACTAGGCAAGATAGGATTAGGAAATGGGAGGGATGTTGAAGGTGTTTGTCTTGGTTGTGTATTTTTCCTAGTGTTGTATGTATGATAAACTATATTGTAACTTGGTTGTTGTGAAACATTGTTCTTACGTGGTTCAAGGATAAGGATGGGTTTTTTTTGAACTTGTGGTATTTGAGAGGGTAGATAAATGATAAGTTTAGGCTCGGGAGATTACTCCAAGAGGTATCTAATGTGCATAACCTCAAAAGACTTATCCTTATTTTCATGATCTCTTAGTGAAGGGGAGTCTAATGTAACTTCATCATCTTCATCTAAGGAATCACTATTGTAAATGTTCTTATTTTCTTACACCATGATATCTTCCCTAGTAGGAGAGTTTTTATGAGAACTACAAACCAAATGTTCTTGACATTCAAGGATTGGTTCTTCTAAGATGACTTCATCACATGCAAGGGAGTTATCAATGGTTGAATTGTCTTGTTCATGAATGATGTTGTTGTCTTGTTCCATAATGTTTTCTCTAGGGGAAGAGAGACACATAAGATTCTCATGACCTTCATCTATTGTATTTTCTAACATCAAAGTATCCTCTTCACAACTAGGAGAAATACTAGGAGAAGAAAAAATGTGATTGTAAAGATTGTCTAAATTTTCACTCCTTTGTCCTATAATGTTCTCCAAAGTAAGGGAAGGAACATAAAGAGGGTTGTCATAAATCTTAAAGGTTTGATTATCTAACTCCAACATATCCTCATCATTATCACAAGAGAAGATGTTGGGAGATGAATGTAGATTAGTTGAAGTTTCAATGGTCTCTTGTTGTGTTATGTGGTCATCATGATTACTTATGGTTGTTTCTTCCTGTTCATCAATGTCTTGTCCACCAAGAGAGGTAAAAAGAGAAAAAACTAGGACTCCCAAAATTCTCATTGATTGGTTCTTCTAACAATGAAATATCCTCTTCACAAATAGGAGATATATTAGGAGAAGAATGAATATGATCGTTAGGATTGTCCAAGGTTGTATTCTCTTTCACTAAAACACTTTCATAGGGAGGGGATATGAATTTTTATTTAGTGTTCCTAGAAAGGTAAGGTACTAACATTGTTTGACCAAAAATGAAAAGCATTTTTAACCATCTCATGCAATGCTTTAATAATGTAAACAATGTATATCCAAAGATGCATAACACTTTTATCCAATGTATGCAAATATTTAAGAATGCAAAAATGAAAAGCACTTTTATCAAACTTATGCAAAGTTTTATGAATGTAAACATTGTATATGAAAAAGTGAAAAGTACTTTTATCCATATTATGAAAAGTTTCGGAAATGTGAGCATTTTTAGATCTAATGATGCTTGTAATTGAAATAATTTAAAAAATGAGTTCTCTAAATTGATGTTTTTGACCTAGATGCATAAAATAGATACATGTTCTCGAAACTTTCCAGACTTATAGTATATGTTACCAGGAGGCTTAGGAAGCACAAAAAAGCAGATTTAAACCCTAAGAAATTGTAGCTTCAAACTCAAGAGGGACTAAGATGCCAACAATGGCGTCTTGGTCCTATTGAAGGAATTTTGAGGTTCCAGAAAGTGGAATAGAAAGAAAGCAACCTAGATAAGATTCTGAGGCAAAAACCACAAAGGGACAAAGATTCCAGTAAGGGCGTTTTAGTCCTAGTAGAGGTTTTTTTCAAAAAAATAGCAAAGTCTGGATTGTTTACAACGTTTCCAGGTTGCCTACCCAGGGACTTGATGTTTAGAAATAGAAAAGTGTGCCAATGAATGCAAGAAAAAGTGACTAATGACAAGCAATTGAATGTAAATTTGAATGTAATTTTTTTCAATTTTGAATGCAATAAATTTTTTCCTAAATGTAATTAGGATGATTCACAATTCACTTTTTAGTTATTCAATGAGATAAGAGGATGCAAGAAAGAAAAAATGCAACCTATATGCACTTTCACTAATGCAAGATGCAATTCAAGAATGAATGCAATCTAGATCTATGACCTTAATGAACTCCAAATCAAAAAAATGAATGTCCAAAATGTCAGGTTCACGAAAATGAACAATATGGGAAAGGGGATGCTTTATAACCTAGGTCATAGAACACCACTATTCTCCAATTGTCATTCAAGGATTCCCTAGGATCCCAAATTGGATTGACTATCAACACAAAGGTGAGTCAATTCTAAAAATGGAAGACCTAGGAGGGGGTTCTTTAAGCTTCAAGGGGTTCACCACCAAGTAAAAGCTTGGAAAAGAAAACATAACATTCAACTCACAAAACCTAGTAATGCAAGCCTAATGATGAGTGCAAATGATGAAATTAAGCAACAAGTTAGGGTATGTGTACTTGGGAAGTCTGGAAATGTGATGAAGACTCTGGAAATGCAAAAATGTTGTCAAAATATGCCAAAGAGGACTAAGACACCCTTACTATTGTCTTAGTTTCGCTACTAGTTTTTGGGGGAAATGTAGAATCTTCTGATGTTAGAACAAAATTTGAAAGAATCTCTGTAAAATACCCTTGGGAGGACTAAGACACCCTTGCTACTGACTTAGTCCCATCTTGAATTTATAAATCTCTAAATGTGATCTCGAGGCTCAATGTCTTCACTTCTTTCTTCTCATATCTTAGGTCTTGAAGCTTCTAGATCTGGCCTGTAGGTGAGTTTCTGTGAAGATGACAACTTTGTAATGCAACTTTGTAACTTTGCAACTTTCCACTCCAAATGATCTTCAACATAAATCTGCAAACACAAACACACAAGAGAAGAAAAATTTGTTGATTGTTAGTAAATGGGGGTTTTCCTTGGTCAAACCCCCTATTGGTAATTAAACCTTGGAATGAAATAGAATAATGAAGGGAAATGATGAATGAATAAAGTGTTATGTTGCAACTCACCAAACCCTTGTTATGAAATTTGCAAACTTGTGTGAAATGGCTAGCTTGAATCTAGATCTTGAAATGCTTGAATGCTTGATAAATCTCGACTTGAATTGCTTGCTTGAATCAAAATCCTACATCACAAATGTTAGCTCAAAAACACACACGATGCAAGAATATCTTTGATATGATGCTTGAATCTTGATGATAGCTCCAAATGCTTGATGAATTTCTCTTGAATGTTTTTATGGACTCAATTATGCTATTAGGAATGCTCTCATAAAATTCTTTGTTGAAAATGAATGAAAAAAAACTTTGTATTTATACTTATCTATGCTTAATATCCTGAAATTACACCACAACAAGCTGGCATATGAATTCATTAATTAAAGGAGACTAAATCTTGCCAAGATTTGAAATTAAATCCCGAAAATAACTTAAGGGGGACGAAGATGCCCTAGGTGGCATCTTAGTCCCCAGGCATGAAATTTGGGGCATAAAATCCAAAAAGGGGCGAATTTAAGGTGCCTTTGAAAAGAGGGTCCCAAGACCTTTGGAGGAAAAATACATCTTAGGTGATGTCTTAGTCCCAGTCCAAAAATCAAGGACACAACCAAAATCATTAAATTATCATTTACCCTTTGATGTTTGTCGGGATTAGCCATAAAAAGATATAATTTATTAAGCTTGTGGATGCAAAATAGGACCAATTAAGACATAAATAAGGATAAATAAAGCAAGGTAGGCCCAAAAAAGTGTGAAAATGCAAGGGTATGCATTTTACTACACTATACAATAATTAATATATTTATAAAGCTTTCGATCTTTCTGTCTCGATCTGATCGATTTCTTTGTTGGCGGATCGATCGATCTGATGACGTCTGATCTCGGATCTTGAGTGATTCGACGATGCGCAAGATTTTGATCCTGTCGATTGATTGATGTTTTGATCTCGACGTCTGAATGCCGGCGTCTGATCTGATCCTGATGCGCCTGATCTTGATGGGTCGCGATCTGATTGATTCGAGGTCGAGGCGGACGCGGATGACGCGTTTGATCTGATCTTGCTTGATCTTTGATCTTTCGATCTTTGTCGAGTTCCGATTTTGATCTTTTGAGATTGATCGATCCTGACGCGCCGATCGGACGCCGATTCTGGAGTTCAGCATGTCTGACGGATCTTGATCTGGATTTTGACGCGGAGCACTTTGATTGTCTCGCTACCTCTCCCTCCCTCTCTCCTCTCTCCTTATTGTAAACATAACATGAGCTTGTTGGTAATGGAACTTGATTATCTTCCTGATTCAAAGGTTTTATTTCAATAATGTTTGGATCCCTATAAATGGATGCATAATTTATTTCAAGCTATCACTTCTCCATTTAAGACCTTTGTTGCACAAACAACATCAATTGCTAAATGATCTACCAATTGACCTAATATGCTACATAAATGTATGCAAAAGAAAAAAGACCAAAATTTATCCTAATTGACCTTCCATACCTCTTCTGCGTACCCATTGCACACTAAGGTGTGATTGCTAGTTTATCTCGTTCTCGGCTGCACATAATTCAAAACAATAGTTTTCTATGTCGTTCCATCCATCCGCCTTAGCGTGCAGCCAAGTTGAAATGATCTCTGGATTAGACATTAGACATTTCGTGTCGAAAGAGATGGCCTGCCACATACTGATATACGTTAGTTATTCATATAGTAATTGCCTTTTTTTAATATCGGACAACATATTTAGTGAGGCCGTTTTACCATATGTAATTTACCTCAAGGGAATTATAGAAAGATAGGATTTGATCGCTGGAGACACCGGGCCCACCAATAAAAAGGCTCTTCAAGGATTTGAGACCATGCAAGCAGCTTCCCAGTGTGTCAGTGCACATATTTTCACACCCCATTAATTTCAACATGATTAGTCCTTGCAAAGATTCTAAACCGGCCAGCTGCTTTAGATGTCGTTTATAGCTGATGTCCACTATACTGAGATTTGACAATCTGGAAAGGTAGCATAATCTCTCAAGACGTACTCAGTGACGGGCGTAGATCATCTCCAGCGATGGCAGGACCGCTGCTAACACAGAAAGCTCACTGCATTCGTCCAAATACAGCTCCCAGAGTTCGCTCAACTTTTCAATGCCGTCGGAAAGGCTGCGAAATGCATTATGCTCAAGATGGATAATTCTTAGTGAAGATAATTCGGATGTTCCGTTTGGGAATCCATTGTCACACAGCTGGGAGTACACGACATCTAAATAATCTAAAGCTTTTAGTCCACTAATGGATTCTGATAGCTCTCTAAGCTTAGCATTGTGATGAATTTCTAGTTTATTCAACTGAGTCAGATTGCCAAAACTAGCGGGAAGATTGCATAAATTCTTACACCAAGATAGATCCAATTCTTGAAGATTTGAAAGCTTACTGAATTCCTTGGGAAAGAAAGAAACACCACAATCTTTCATGTTTAGAGAAACTAGGCTATGGAAGTTTCCCATAGGATTGGGCAGGCTTCTCAGTGATCGGCAATTGTGCAAGTCCAGGGTCTGCAATTTGGTATAGATTGGTGTAGCAGGAAGTTCTTTCAGGAACTCGCATCCCCTCAAAATAAGCACTTTAAGTTTCTCAGGCATTATCTGTTCAAACATCATGACATGCATAAATCCAAACCCTTAATTTTCTTGCACTAATGAAGGAAAAAAAGATAAGTATGTCTTACGTTTGGATGTTCTTCTGTTTTTTCGTCCCGTAGATGAGTTATCTGGCTATCGGTCACCTCCAGAATAACAATCTTGTTGAGGTTGATTCTCGGAGGTAGCCGTCTTGACGAACATCTCGTCAATCTTCCATCTCAATTCGCCAAAGTAGCGTGCCTAAGAAAAGTGTCCGTCTATCACAACATCTGCAAGCCAAAGCAACCTCAAGTTGTACAGTTGCATGAACATGTCTGCCTTCACTGTCTTCTCCTCAGGACAAAGATAACGCACTATCTTGGCCTTTTCCTTGATTGCATAATGGAATACAAAAATATTTCTCACTTCCACTGTAATTAGAATGGACCTACTATCTACGCCATAAGCATAAAATAGCCACGCAATACATATGATACATATGGTCAAAGTGGAATACTTAAAATATAATAAAATTTACAGAAAAGAGCATACCCAATTTTAACGTAAAACACACTCCACATTGTTGACAATTGATGCATTCGCAGCTCCATGTAGAATGCGTTACATCTATTTTTTAGTTTTCTGCCTCCATTATCATCCTTAATTTCACCGTTTTTGCTGTCAGCCTTCGCCAGTCTTCTGCACATTGACTAATGCATGTCATACGCATGCTTTGGTTTTCCATTTTTTTGAGTCATGTTTTGAAACAACATTCAATGTATTGGAATCGGGCCGGGCTTAACCGGCACACTCTAAGCATTGACTGCTTAGGTGGCCGGGCCCACTCTTAACCTCACCTTTCCCCTTCGTACCGTTTTTTATCCACTCTTAACTCTACCTTTTTCCTTCGTATCTTTTCGTTCACGGATTTGCCGTTGCAACCTTTTCAGGGAGTCCCGATGCCCTCTGGACGCTGCTAATCTCCCTTAAAAAAAGGCATGTCAGAGGCATGCAACATGCATATACCATAGATGAAACATCATACAAATTGATAACCGGGGGCCCACCAGGCTGGCAGCGGAAGTGACGGGAAGGATAACGGAAAGTAGCGCCGTTATTTATTTAATTTTGTAGTTTTGCCGCTTTCTCTGTTCAAACGTAAACTTCAACTAACGTGGGTGGGGCCATCCAAAAGAAACGTATTTAAGAAGCCTTAAGAGTTATATGGAGTTTGTTACAATGAACAAATAATATAACTGGTTAAAGTGATTGTGGCTCCAAATTCCTCTCCACAACATAGACGAAAATCATTGCAATTACCACCATTATTAATATATTATATGATATTATAATAAATATATTATTATACTAGTTTTATATTATTATATTATTTTGTTTTATTATTATAATTATAATTTTTTATAATGCAATTAAATTTATATTATTATTTTATAATTATTATTATATTAAATTAAATTATATGATAATATTATATTATTCTATTATATTATTATAATAAAATAATTATATGTTATTATACATTTATTATTATATTTAAGTTTGTTATATATGTTCATAATGCAATTGTATTATTATTTTATAATTAATATTATATTAAATTATATATTATATATTAGTTTTAGAATATTACAATTATTAAATTATTTTATTGTTATTGTATATATTAAATTATATTATTGTATTAATATATTTTTTTATAATGTAATTAAATTTGTATTATTATTAGATGTAGGTGATCATATTTTCTATGTATTTGAAATTAATATATTTGGTATCATGATGCTAATAATGTGGAAAAGGTATTGAGGGTATGGGGGATTATTAATTTATATTGGGATAAGGATTTGGATAGCTAGATATCAACAAGTGGTTATGTTTTAACTCGATGGATTTATGAGATGGAGGATATGAAGGGAATATGAATTGAGTGGTAGACATAGGAGCATGGATGGGGTGTATGGAGGGAGGATGTCAAATGACATTCACAGAGGTGTACCTTTATTGATCCTAGTTGGGAATTATAGGAGTGGGATGTTTAGAATGGGTGAGAGGGATATGAGATTGGTAGATGAGGGGATGAGTAGGTTGAGATGGAGGATGGGATTTTGGGATATAAGGACCTAGATTGGACTTAGTAGGTGGGGGAGATGTGATGGTGGAGTGGTCAACTTATATGAGCATTATCTTGTCATACAATATTCTCACTCCTCCATCCTAGCACCTATAATTAGGAAAGTATTTTTAGTGACTGAAAATTGAACTATAACTGCCACCATTGTGATCCACCTTCTTCATGAATGCATATGAAAACTAATACCAAGATTCCTAGAGAATCTAAATTATTAAATAATTTATAATTTCACTCTAACCATCCAAGGACACTTTCCAAGAGTGTTGAAGATACATGAATTATGCATAGGGTTGCAAGGTAAATGTCACCTTAACCCTAACATGTATTACTTAAAGTGAAAAAGGTCTCTTAAAATGATGTTAACTTGATGGATGGAGTGTTATTGATATGGAAAGGATGTATCCTAAAAAAACACAAGAATTGGGGAGGATACATCTTGACGATGATGATTGGGTGTTGTTGATATAATAATGATATATCTTGAAACAACACAAGGATTAGAAAGGATACATCTCGATGATGATGATTGGTGTTGGATCAAGGCTTGTAAGAAGGCTACAAACAAGACCACAAATGTGATTCGATGATTTAATGTAGATTCCATAATTGGATTGCATGGATTGGGATCTTATTGTGATTTTGAACTACAAGGAGTGATGGAAAAATTAGATAGATGGAATTAGATTGCATGGAGGAGTAGCCTATAGCTAGGTACCAATGACAAATGATTATGGGATAAGGGGATTAGGTTGTAGAATGGAGTGATGGATGGTGAATGGGACGAGTTAAACTAAAGGAAGTATCGTGAGAATTTTCTATAATGTTTCAACATGCACAATGATAATCCTATAAGTATTCCCTTACCAATAACCACTAAGTTGAGCCTAGAACAATGCCCTAAATCTATGGAGGTTTTGAGGGACATCAAAAATATTTCTTATGCAATTGTAATTGATAGCTCTATATATGCATTTATATGTTTCAAGCTTAAACATTACTTGAGCAAGGGCAGTTCTAATTTGGCTCATGCCAAATATTTGTAAAGAGAATTAGATGTAGGTGAACATGTTTTCTATGTACTTGAAAGGAACTTTAAACCAATTTTTTTCTTATCATGCCACTAATAATATGGGAAAGGTGTTGGACATATGGGGGATTATTGATTTTGACTGGGATAAATATTTGGATGGCCAGATATCAACAAGTGGTTTTTTTTTTACTCTATGGATTTAGGAGATGGAGGATGAGGATGCTTAGCTTTTGGATTAACATTTTTGAATACCATTATGGGTTTTTTCCTTTTGATGAATTGCTACATTTTGCTTTGGTATCCACATGGTTTTTGTTATTTCTTTTTCTTTGGTGGGCCAATGTGGCTTTTGGAATTAATTGCACTTGTTGAATGGATTTTTCTATGTTTTACCATGTCAGTTTGAGGGGACATGGTGATCCTTATATTTTTATGGATGTGTATTTGTATGGATTTTTCATTAGGATCCAAATTTATTCTACTAGAAATGTTATGGGTGGAAGGAGATGGATACAATATAAAGGGAATATGAATGGAGTGATAGATGTAGGAGCATGGATGGGGTGTATGGAGGTTGGTTGGGAATTATAGGAGTGGGATGTTTAGGATGGGTGAGAGGGATAGGGGATTGGTAGATGAGGGGATGAGTAGGATGAGATGGACAATAGGATTTTGGGATATAAGGACCCAAAAAGGACTTAGTAGGTGGGGGAGATGTGATGGTGGATTGTGGGACATAGGGACCCAAAATGGATTTATAGGATGGAGGAGGGATAGGGATAATATTTTTTGGTTGGTATGATGGAGGGGAGATGGTAACAAATGGTTTGGAGGAATGGTGGGAAACACTTATTGTGGTCTTGGGAGAAGTTCTCTTAGATTTCACAAAGATTGTACCAACATTTTTAGATTTTGAGCCTTGATACATGTAGTTAAGGCCTTGTGATCATGGATTTTCTTTGATTTGAATGGGCTCCAATATAGCTTGTTCATGTATGCCTAAGACTTTACCTTGATAGTTAATGTCATTGAGCATTTGGTTTAAAGTAGGGTGTTTATTATTTTTGAAGCAAGCTATTAGTTCATTGTTAGATGGATGAGGATGGATGGTTAAATTTTAATTTTAGACCATTCTAAAATGCATTATGTTTATTAACTTGCAATTCACAATGTACCCAACCCATGTGTTTTTTAATTTGTGTATATCTAGGTTTAAATTTGAAATAGCAGCAACAAAATTGTTCCTATTATTGGGTAAATTGGATATAATTTTCCACAGTAGAGGTTACAAAACATGGTGTGTTTTGGGTACCATGTGAAGTGCAAGTTACAAATCATGTTGTGTTTTGAAACCTACAAATTTGCATACCCAAACACATTGTCATGAAATGATGTTAGTTGAAATAGTGATCTAGATATGTATAGTTATGAATATCATGTACCAAATAAGATGTTTCAAAAGTTGTGTTTCAAAACACACTATGCTTATTAACTTTCAATTTGCAACATACCCAACCCATGAATTTTTTAAATTGTGTATATCTAGGTTTCCATTTGAAATAGAAATAACATAATTTTTCTTGTTATTGGGTAACTTGGATATACTTTTCCACAATAGAGGTTACAAAACATGGTGTCTTTTGGGTACCATTTGAAGTCCAAGTTACAAATCTTGGTGTGTTTTGAAACTTGTAAGTTTTCATACACAAACACACTGTCATGAAATGATATTGTTATTTGAAATGGAGACCTAGATGTGTATAGTTATGAATTTATTATGAGAAATAGTAGGTTTCAAAATGTGGTATGCTTCAAAACACATTGTGTTTATTAACTTGAAATTCATAATGTATCCAACCCATGTGTTTTTAAACTATGTATATATAGGTCTAATTTTCAAATAGCAACAACACCACTATTCTTGTTATTGGGTAAATAGGATATAATTTTCCATTAGAGGTTACAAAACATGATGTGGTTTGGGTACCATGTTAAGTGTAGGTTACAAATCATGATGTGTTTTGAAACCTATTTTTTTTCATATCCAAACACATTGTCATTAAATAATTTTATTTGAAATGGAAACCTAGATATGTATAGTTATGAAGTTATTACGAGAAATAGGAGGTTTCAAAATGTGTTGTGTTTCAAAACACACTGTGTTTATTAACTTGCAATTCACAACATACCCAACCCATGTACGTGTTTTAAATTGTGTATATGTAGGTTTACAATTCAAATAACAACAACAATATTGTTCACACTATTGGGTAAATTAGATATACTTTTCCATAGTAGAGGTTATAAAACACAATGTGCTTTGGGTACCATGTGAAGTGTAGGTTACAAATCATGGTGTGTTTTGAAACCTAGATTATTTCATATCCAAACACACTATCATGAAATGAAGTTATTTGAAATGGAGACCTAGATATGTATAGTTATGAAGTCATTATGAGAAATAGGAGGTTTCAAAAAGTGTTATGTTTCAAAACACATTGTGTTTATTAACCTACATTTCACAGCATACTCAACCCATGTGTTTTTAAACTTTGTATATCTAGGTATGAAATTCAAATAACAACAACATTGTCCATGTTATTAGGTAAATTGGATATACTTTTCCATAGTAGAGGTTATAAAACACGGTGTGCTTTGGGTACCATGTGAAGTGTAGGTTACAAATCATGGTATGTTTTGAAACTTGAATTATTTCATATCCAAACACACTATCATGAAATGAAGTTGTTATTTGAAATGGACACCTATATATGTATAATTATGAAGTCATTATGAGAAATAGGAGGTTTCAAAATGTGTTATGTTTCAAAACACATTGTATTTATTAACTTGAAATTCACAACATACCCAACCCATGTGTTTTTAAACTTTGTATATCTAGGTCTGAAATTCAAATAACAACATTGTTCATGTTATTGGGAAAATTGGATATACTTTTCCATAGTAG
>VDFB02304049.1:0-18274 GCA_007258455.2 Sequoia sempervirens | reverse complement strand
ATATCATTTCGTTATTACTTTACAATGTATCTCATCTTACATATTGATTATTTGTATTTGGCTGGTCATCGGGCTTTATATGACCTCGGCCTAAATGATAAATTGACCTTTTATTAAAGTTTAAATTGTTGTTGGTGGTCACTTTCGAGCTTCATTTCATATTGCATAGTGTTTAGCAGCTAACCATTTTGCATGGTATCGGGCTCCACTTAATGTTTGGTTTGACATTGATATATATTTCAATGATATCGGGTTTTACTTGGCCTTGGCAGTGACATAGTCAAAGATTGACTTGGTTAGTAGAATGTTAGAATGATTGAATCTCATGGCATTACATGTGGGTAGTGATTTGGCACTTGATTATAGCATCATGTTGTCGATATTTGTTGGAACTCAAAATGATTTCAATTCAGCTTGTGGACTTCAAATGATTATTTTTTTTGTTGAGTATTCGATGAAAAGGAAGAAATAGGGTAAACAAAAGATTTGTATCATTTTGTAAACACTATGAACCCTAGCAGCGCCACCATGGAGGATAATGGGTCACGGTTTATAGCTTGTTTTCAAGCTGAAAGTTGGAAGAGTTTCAATGAGGACGTTATAAGAAGTTTGCGCAATCAGCTGGTAAAATTTTGTCTGTCCTGACAGGTATTTTTGTTTTTAGTTTGAAAGTTTTGTGCTGGCTTCAAAGGTGACTCCTTTTGTGATTAAGTTGAAGATCATAAATTTGTAAAGGATTAATCATGTTTTTCACTAACCCGGGTTTGCTCAAAGGTTTTATCATTTTCAATGGAAATTCATTGATATATCTATGGTTATTCTTTAAACCCTTAGGGGTATCATGATTAAACAACATTGTTTACCAGTTTATTAAACCTGGTTATTGAATACGGGTTTTTGACAAGATGAATAACCGTTTACATTGTGTGTGTGTGTGTGTGCATATATATATATCTTTGCAAAAGCACTTGATATAGTGATGAGATGAAATAGTCTAGACAAAGTATTGTTTATTGTGATATCATTCTGTAAAGAGGAAAAGTGGGCTCATATTGCTTTCATCTCTAGTTGTATTACAAATATTATTTTGAATTGGGCATTATTGCAAAATCATTTTGTATCCTATTGTAATTTTATAACTGCGGAGAGTTATTGCAGTTATAAGGTTCTGATGGGTTACAATACCTTGAATGTTTGATGAAGTTGGTGCTTCATAAAGTTTATGGGAGTTGGTGCTCCACATTGTAACAGAGTTGGTGCTCTTTTGAATGAATAAAAGGATTAGTTTGCGAGTGGTTTTTTATACCCCAAGAGGGTTTTTCCACTAAGGAAATCTTTGTGTTATGTGATGTTATTTTTGTCTCTCATTCTATTTCAAGTTAACGTGCTTAATTAGTCATTGGTTTGATACTTTTAGTTTGTTAAAAAGACAAGTTAAGTTTGTTGAAAAACCTTCCTAAAGCAAGTTAAACCTGGATTGTGTAAAGTTGAAGTCCTGTTTCAAAAAGCATAAATAAGGTTGTTCACAATTTGATGGAACAATGCTACATGATGCTTTTAATATGAGTTGGTTCTCTTGCATATCTTTCTGTAAAGTTTAAGTGTTCATGTGTTTGGTTAAATCTTCCACATTGTTGCAAGGTCAAAAATTTAAGTTGTGCATTCAAATCCAAGAGTTTAAAAAATTATCACTCTGATTCACCACCCCCCTCTCAGAGTGAATCCACTTCCAACACTTACTGCGTGTATATGATATGTGGGTCCCTTGGACATGGCGCAACCTTAATGCCCAACAATCTCTTGATGTCAACATGTGCCCCACTTAGACTACTCATGAAGTCTCCCTTGGAAATGAGGCCCATCCTTTTAGACTAATGGTGTATCACTTTTCCATGAAGGAGGCTCTCCTACTCTTTGAAGTGTGCAACAGTGTCATGTAGAAGTTAGTGCTCACTTTTAAACCTAATCTTCTTCTTATGTGTTGATAGCATTGGAGCTACCACATGGTGCCTTGGTGCTATCACTAAAGAGATTTGAGCATTGCTTGCAGTGGGTGAGCACAAGGGCACCACGTATTGTTAGGAGGGAAAACCAATACATAAACAAAACATTGCAAAGGGACTAAAGGAAAAGAGAAGGCCCACATAAGACACTCAACTTACATAGTTGTGTCTTATATGGGAGCTATCACCCATTATTTGAAAGTGTGGATCTAACCCACATACACAAAGGTCAAAAAGTAGTCATTTTAAGTTGACATCTGATACATATTCTCTAGTGCCTTGATAACCGTTCATTTTGACCACCACAAAATTTGCACAATTGATCCAATACATATGCACAAATGCCCCAGTAATTGTGCACTATTGGTACCAATAAAGTTACACAACTCCTCCAATTAAGTATTTTTATTATAACGACTAGATATAAAGTGGACAACTATTGGTACATTTGAAAAAATAATTAGTGAACTTTTGATTAGCATGTATCAATGAATGATTATTGGAACATAGACAGTAATTGGGGCCTTTCCTGGTTAAATTTCTTATAATAAAGTGTTGTATATACCTTTCTTGGATACATAGAGAAGTGAACTAAAAATTTATAATTAGGAACTTTACTTTCTTGCATTTACTTAATTAAACTAAATTAAACCATTAAAAAAAATTCTTATCTTATTTAACATTTTATAATATTAATAAAAATAAAATATTATCTATTTTGCTAAATTTCTTATAGTAAATTGTTGTCTATACCTTTTTCTAGATACATAGAGAAGCAAACTATTTTTTTTTTAAATCTTAGCTTTGAAAGCTTTTCTCTTAAAAAATTCTTGAAATTACAACATTTCAATTTGTAAAACCACTTCCATCAAAGATTGGTCAGATTTCCTTCGTAGAATCCATGTTATAGACCAAAAAAAAAACCCTCAAACATATAAATTGAATCACTTCAATGCGTGTCTAACTAAACAAATATCAATCTGGCAATATCTTAGCCCAATTAGAAACTTTATAGCTCTAATACCATATAAAATAGGCTCAAAGCAATAATAAAATAAAACATCAACAACAAACAATAGAAAGAGTACAAAATAAGATTATCTAGCTAAAGAAAATAACTAAATTAATTTACTAAAAAATTAGTATCTTTATTTATATTAATAAAATTAAAATATAAACGTCTATTAAAAATTTCTTATAATAAAATGTTGTCCTACATCTCTTAAAAAATTTAAGAATTCTACAGTAACTTTGAAAGCTTTTAGTTTAAAAATATCTACACAATTTTAAAAATTCCTATATAATTTTAATTCACAATTTTAATTCACAATTTTAATTCAAATACTTCTGTAAAAATATCATATCCTATATATATTTATTTTTTATTGAATGAAAGCAAATAATAATACAAAATAAAAAAGCAACCAAAAGGCTGAAAAATATCTTATCTTTGTTAATCTCTATAATACTAATTGTGGCAGTCAATTCAAGCAGATTTATGTGCGACCATTATAATATTAAATTTAAATTTGCCATCAAAGCGTTAAGACATTCTGTACAAAACCTAGTTTTGTCATTGAAAAAGCTTAAGACAGATTAGACTAGTCGCCCATAGAAAGGAGGCCACAGGGAGGGTGGTTCCCCCATCAACTCCGCACTGTACAAGAAGATATTTACACTTACACTTCTATCTAACAAACATCAGAAACCCAATTTTAGCATCTCACAGAAAACGCCATTAAAACTACTCTGGAAGCTTTACAACGTCACTCACATTCCAGAGTTCGTCCCTGCAAATACCCAATTTAAGTTACAAGTTCATACCAAAACACCCCTTTTACTCCTAACCTCAACATAATCCTCTTTCCCATAATACTCTCCCACAACTCTTGTACGCTCATAATCCGAGTTCTTGACTGCACCTTTTGCCGACTCCATTTTTGTCGAAACTGCGCTACCGCAGGCGTCTACATATTTGGAGGCGCAGTTAGTCGACGACGAAGCGGACTGACATGAAGAATAACCCATTTCGGTCGAAAATCCCTGGGGAAGACTAATAGTACGGGGTGGAGGAACAGGAGGATCGGCTTCTAACCCTATTTCTTCCATGAGCTCTTTCATCAAACTATACACACGCTCCTCATCTATATCATATATAAAATCCTCCTCCAGATCAGGAGATTCAAGTGCTAATAAACAAGAGTAAAAACAATCAGCCCTACACTTTTTCTGCTGCTCAGCCTTATCATTCTCATGGCTATCATCATCTCTGCCCCGCTTTCGACCACAGACTACATCCTCAATCCCTTCTTTCATCATGAAAAGAGCCCACAAAAACAAAACAAATAGATATCGGACGTTGGGTATACACAGATATTGCTCACAACTTAGCAAATGGTATGAAACAACGTACTGAGGATTGTTTTATTTATATAATGGTATAATGGTCGGCTAAGGAATCTGGACCTCTAATGGAGATCATCGAAGTAGTTATGATTGTCGACGTGTTTTTTGTGGTTGATAACGAAAGGCTGAAAAGTCCAATCAATCAATCAATCGAAGCATCAATATCTGCTTAGCTTCTACGGCAAACTATGGCCCCGACAAACTTTAGGTGTCTCTTAATTGATTTGGTCTTGTCAAGTTAATAAAGTCGGCGCACGCGTCGTTTTCTCTGAATGCAGTGCAAACAAGACCAGCGGCAGAAAATGGAACACAAGTTGAGATTTTTTAATATATGGGTGTTTGTGGAAACACGTCTATCTCTTTCTTATTCTCGATTTTTTGTTTTTCAATTCCGCCAACCGATTCGGAATATATCTGGCGCTTCTCGGTTTTGTTTTCTGCTTGAGATTGCTGGTCTTGTAATGAATTGAATGGTTATCTAGAACGAAGAAAAGAAGGCTTAAGTTTTGCTTAGTCAAAAAAGCATGCTTGATTAAAGTTGAATACGTCGAAGTGGTTTTCAACAACGTTCCAGAAGAAGTCGGGACTTTCTCCAAATATGAGAATCTGCACTTGTTTTACTCACGACTTCGCTTTTGTCGACTAAGGAAAGTTGTTGAATTTTATCCCAGTCGGAACGGCATTAAATGTATACTTTGAGAATATAATTGCTGTGAGTGATCTTCTAGGTTTGATTCATCTGTAAAGTCGCGCAACTTTCTGATTCTATTTGTTGGCATGATTCAAAAGCATATTAATGCTATCATTTCAAGAAATGATGTAAGCTTTGTTCTACTCCATATAATCTTATAGTAGTTAAATATTTACGCCGAAGGCGTGTCCCTCATTGAGCTTTCGAAGCTCACTTTTGCATCGGACGGCTGGAAAGCACGCAGAGACCCGGCAAGGTGCTTCAAGAAATCTTAGCCGTTCATATTTTTTGCCAAAAATTCGGCTGTTTTTAACTGCCTTTCACTGCTTTCCACGGCTATTGGTATTGACCTGGCTCCTCCAATTTGGCGAGCTGCACCGTTTCGGAGAGGGTAATATCTGTGTTGAATGACACATTAACTCTCCTTCCAAAATATCTATCTGTTTACATCTGCCTTAGTTTTGTGGCGGCCTTTTTTATCAGCGACATCAACAGAGATACTCCATATTTTACTACTTACACCGCCGCTAATGCTTTCCGCCTCTTCACTGTGTATAGATTGAAGTAGCAAGATTAAGCAGGAACAATACAGAACTTGGGGTTTCCTGCAAATTTCCTGCGATCTCTGCCCATTTTCTCTCATTGGCACCATTGACAGGTATTTTTTTAACCTTCTATATTAGAGAAACCATTTCCATCTGCTTCAAATTTTCGAGGCTTTTATTTTTAAAGCAAATCCATTTCAAGGAATTTGTCAATAGTTCACGTGTCTATTCTATTCCGTTTGATAGATGTCCTGAACCTGATTCGAAAGCTCCCATTTGGGGCTACGCAGGGAGGATGCTAGTTTAATAATTTTGAAAATATTTTTATTACGCCGAAGGGTGCAGATTGGAGGACAGGTGATGAACTACGATTAAATGAATCACATCGGTTCGATCATTATCCGCCAATTTCCCGGCCTTTTTAACTCTGCAGTTTTTCATCGGCATCCTTGACAGCACGGCACAATTCAAGGTAAGTCAGTTGCCTCTTTAATACCCCAAACCCTAAATTGATTTCACACAAACACTCAATCCATAATTTTGTGTCAGTCTCATTTTACAAAAAACTGCCATGGTAGGGTTTTGACTGTTTTCTGCAAACTCTGCACAGTTTCTCAGTGGGATCATTGACAACAGGACACATTTTGTGCTAAATCTTGCGGTGAGTCACTTGCCGGATCATTTTCTGCTGTGTTTTATTTCTTTCTAAACACTTCTTAGACCTACTTTTTGTCTATTGTGAAAAGATTGAAGTAGCAGCTCTAGGGAGATTGATTTTGGTTTGTGTCAACTGTAAGCGACTTCTGCCTATTTTTCCTCATTGGCATCATTGACACCAGGACACGTTTTGTGTTGTGTGATACCAGGTATGTTAATCCTATTTTAATTTGTTTAGTTTGAGAAGATTATTGGAAACACCCATTTTAAAGGTTAGTTTTATCTCACTCTTTGTCAACGCACCTACCGATCAGACCCAAGACAAACAATCTGCAAGAGTATCTAAAATCTGAGGTTTTTGTCCCAATTTCAATTTTCCACTACTTATGGACACCCACCGCACATAAAAGTTTAAAACAACCCCAGCCGGTTTGTAAGCTCTTCCTTGTTAATACTACACAGTAACTATGAATATTTAATTTCCTTTATAGGAAAATAAACATTACAAAAGGAGCGCCTTTGTTGCGGGCAAAAGAAGAAAAAAAATGCTTTTTATGTATCTACTCTATTAGTAGCAATTCCCACCTTGATCCTCGATTATCTTTTATGTATCTAATTTATCTGAGCTTTGTCAAATTTAGTACCCTAGAAACATATGCATTTGGAACACAGGCAAGAAACGCAAATTCTCTTAATGCTTTACTATATCAACAGCTCACTTCTATTCGTCAAGTTGTTTATTTCATCCATGGTATGTATGAGGACAATGCCAATTTATTTTGTTGGAAAATACCTATCTGGCAACAAGTCTTGTGTTATATTAAAATATCACTTCTGTGCAAATAGTTTGTGGTTGTGGTGGTGCAAAAATTGCCACAAAGCCCTATTTCTCTGTTCTGTTATATGTTGTTATGTGCCTCTTGAAATTGAATTTGGTTCTTTAACTTCCTTTAAATAATTGGCTCTATGTTTCTATATAAGCAACTGAGTTTAGAATTCAATTCTTAGATTAAGGAAACCTTGCACAAATCCATAGATTACGATGATCCTTTTATAGATATCAGTTAGTGCAAGCCTGAAATTCATCTGGAGCATTGACACAATAGTTCAAGACTAGTGGGACAATGTTGCACCTAGCCCCTTACCACGTGTAGTCCGATTTTCATGGCCAGGCCTCAATTAACAGTTTAGTGACTTGCCCGGGGATAGCTTAGGAGAACAAGGATCATTGTCCTATGTTCAAGGATGGCTCCTGTTAGCTCTGGCCAATCTCCACAGGACATTATTAGACTATAATGTCAATGTCTTGGTGGCTGAGAGATCTACAAACTCTTATTCTATAGCTACTTCAGGGTTTTTAAATCTCTTGGGTATGCTACCCTTACTGCCATGGCCTTGTACCGACTGTAATACATTAGGACTTTGGGATTTCCATCCATCTGTGCTAATGTTAGCTGTAGTCAAGACTCAAGCTAGTGCTCAAGTGTAGGTCTATAGGGACCTCCTTTATTCAGCTAGCATAGTCGGCTGTAATTTTTAGCCCCATTAACATTCATTGTTTATTTGTGGAAATTTATGTTATTTCATTCATTCTCTATTTACAGAGAAGATTTATTCAGCCTAATTTGTCAAGGATGAAGTCAAATACAATTCACGAAATCTTTATAATTAAATTTACTTTTCATGTTGAAGTTCCAATGGAGAAGTTCAAATTCTCCATTCTTTTTTTATTTGAACGGTAATCAAATAATTAAGTTGTAGATTATAATTCTGAATATAGCTCAAAATAAACATTTTACAATAAAATTAACACTTTTCCTCTTGCTCACGTTAAATTTGAAACCACACAGAATGCAGAGAAAATGGAAAATATAACAAGGGCTGTAATATTATTGAATAAACTTGCCTGGATAAGCTACAGTGCTAAATACTTTGGCTTATATGAGCCTTCTTTCTTTTTCTTGTGCAACCACTTGAGAATCTTTCTTTACCTAACCTACCCAACAATCTAACCTACCTGACAATTTAACCACCTTTACAATAATATAAAATTATATTTAGTTTTACTAATTAAACTAACACAAATAATATATAACAACAGGTTATGATTGTTACCTATCTTCTAGCATAACAAGCTAACACAAAAAATAATTACAAACATCTTTTGGATCACAAGGTCCTATAGCTCTTCAACTCAATCTTTGTCACTGCTTGAGTGACAGGGTCATAAATAAGGCTGTGATTCTATCTGGTGATCTTCTTTAATTAGTCTCATGATTTGCATTTTAGCAAATGTTCTTGTTCTGTTGGGTGTTGTACTTATATAAGCCCAAAATTTTAGAATGAATCTGACATGTATTACTATTTCTCATGGCCTTGCAGTATAGGAGAGATGTTCTGTAACATTTTATTCTCACCTTTCTCTGATATTTGCCAATATTTATGGTTCTCTTTCTGTGCATGATTTTGTTCACCCATCTTTTTTTATTTGCTTGAAATATATTTTAACTCATTTCCAATTATTGTTGCACATCCATTAATCTATATATGGATAGTGATGGGCAGTGCCCAATGATAAATAAAATAAATAATAGTAGATTAATCAATATACCATCCGGTGTATGCAACTTCTTGTTATTTCATTGACAGTTTTGAACTTGGGACTTTATATTTCTGACTTGTGTTTTTACTGTCATTATAAGTTGCTTCCCAACAAGATTTATGTATCTAGTTGACTTAAACTAACAGGTTAGGCTAAAACAAAAACTTTAAGAATGTTTTTATTTATTAGTCCTGTAGCAACATTATTTTGGGGCACCTGTGTTGGACTTGTCTTGAAGCAACACTGGTTTTGGTTTAACTGTTTTGGACTAATCTTGAAGCAATACTGGTTTTAACTTTTGGGTACATATGAGATTTCACTTTGATACTCTTGTGGCTGAATTTCATAGATGAAAGTCCTAAATTTCATACACTACTTGAAAGCCTTTAATTATGTAAATAACTTGAAGCTCCTTCCATTCTAGAAAAGCATAGCTACAACTAATTTTTTAATTGTTATTAACGAATAGTGTAACCATTATGGTGTTTGTGGATTAAATATCTTGGCACTATGTTTCTGCTTAACTTCCCTTCTTTACATATGCATGATGGCTTCCAATTTTCTCATATGTTCCAATTTAAAATTCTGTTATTTTTGTTCAACACTTCACTGCTATTGAATCCTCTTCAGTATGTTATAATTTTAGTTGTTGTAGTGTTTCCCCAAGTTTTGGGGACTCTGGGGATGGCAAAAGGTAATGTAAACATGAGCCCATAGAAAGTTTATCTCTTGAAAAATTTTCTACATTTGCAAGTGAGCAACCAAGTAGGTGTCTTGAGTTTGCCCATCTGATATAATTTTGCACTTCTTTTGTGTTCAACAAGAAGAATGTTGTTGAACATATTTGCAGCAGCAACTATATTACTCCCTCTTGCACTTGCTTCTCTGATTTTTGTGCAGAACATTTTCAAAAGCAAGTGGAGTAGTCATTCATACCCACCTGTGGCTGCTACAATAGTTGGTCATGTGTATATAATGAAACAACTATTTCATTATTGCTGCAATGCCATTTCTTTTTGAGTTGAAATTATTTTTTCTAGTCTTGAAACAGAAAAGAAATAAATTCTATGAGCAATCAGATATTTAGTATTTTTGTTTCTATAGTTTGGCTTCACATTCTTATATTTTCAGATGTAGGGCTTCTTCTTTCCAGTTTACAGTAGGTATAGCAAGTTGTGGTTAGACTCAAAACTTTTTCAACTGGATGTCCTTAGATTGCTGGCTTCAGTTTTTTATGTTTAGATGCAAAAATTGAGCTATATTCTGTTGTAATTTATCCCGTGTAGGTTGACATTCTCCATATACATGGTATCCTTCTGGAGGTTGTTCAAGTGCTGGCCGAGACCTTATCATCAACAAGGCTTACATGTGTTATCTTGCTTGATGGTTTATGGATGGTAATTCTTTTTCTAACTCATGTAGTTGCCTATCTCCGAGGGCTTTGGCACTGTGCTTTTGGTTTTGCATGTGACAATTTTCCATGTAACTGACAAGAATGGGAACAAGCTTGCTGAATGGGAACAACCTTGCTGACGAGTTGTGTGTCTAGATATGCGGCTTTGATTCATTAGATACTATGAATGAGGTTCATCAAACTCTGCAAGTAGTAAATTGCAATGATGACCTCTTGTTCATTGAAAAGTTTTGTTATATACCATAAAAAAGTTACAAACATGACAATGAGAGCTAAAGAGCTCGACTACAAACAGTACTACATTAGGGGCTGTTGCTCCAAAATTCTTTTTCAAGCATTTAATCTTTGTATTATCCAATGGGTTATAGGCACCTCAGCTGCACTTTGCCTTGGCCAAAACTATAGGTATATATATATTTTTGTTTACTGGCATGACTATTGGGTGTTGCGGGGATTTAATTTCAATGAAATCATGAAATTTATTCTACTGTTCTTCTAGGCAAGCATAGGTATATGTCTTCGAAACTGGCAGCAAAATCAGGGATTTATTTCTACTGTGTAATTTCATACAACTGCATTCTGCCATACATTCTAAACAGATATGTTTTATGTATATATATTTTCTGTTTTAAAATCTTAAATCATTAATTGTATTTTTAAGTATCTGCAGAGTCGATGTATATTTTCTTGTTATATTACTTTTTTCCAGGCATATCCCTACAAAGAGGAAACAGAGTAATCTTTGTACAGCAAAATAACTTAATTTTCTCTCATTGCAACATGGTGACTGGGTAGATGCTTTCTTTCTTTTTTTAAACTACTGGCAGTATTTATCGTCCTTCAGCAAGATGTTCTTATGGTAACATAGTATCTCAGAATATAAAAGGAAATTTATAGGCATTATAGGAAACAGTAGAGGACAGATCTACACAGTAGAGTGTGTCTGTAACTAAGGTCAATTATTTTAATCTATGCATATAGTCATTGTTGTCATCATTAAATATAAAAAGTGTGAGTAAGTCTGCAGACTTTGATAGAATAAAGCAATAGGAGCAGTCTTAGATTAATGATCGTTAGTTTTCATCATCTATCAAATGAATTGTCAACTTAGTCCATGTAATAGTTCTATTAAATCCATGTTGTAACCTACATATAAAGGCAAAATTAAATTAGTAAACCAAAAACCCAACACAATTTCATCACAAATCGCACTGAACAAAGACACTGACTTCATCATGTTCTACAGAGCTCTCTAAAAAGGCTATATGGAAGTTGATTACTTGTTGCAGATGGGGTTTGAGTAGATTGATCCACATAGTGAGATCTATCTTGCTTTAGGAGCAGTTGCCTCCTTTTACTTCACTTCTTTCTTTGCAAGCCTCTACAATTAAACTAGTATTGTCAATAAAAAAAATATGCATCTACAGTGTTGTAAACATTTTATAGGCTTCTGTGGTGTTGGCCACCCATAACTTTGAATCAGGTAAAAGTATAAAACAAATATCCAAGCCTTTGCTATTTTAATTTTTTCATTGGTTTTAACTAATTTGAGTATTAACTATTTTGCTTTTATTGGGAAAGACGGCAACGGCAGAGGCTGAAAATTGAATATTAGGAAGGGGAATGACATAGTACAGTTTGCTCAGTTGAAAGGCATGGCAGATAGCCTTTCGTTGAGGTTAGTTCAATCTAGATTCCAAGTTAGCAAATATCTTCCTTTCGGCCCTGTGGATCATGTTATTCCTTATCTTATCAGACGAGCCGAGGAAAACCGGGGCAGATCACCAACGCATCACGTCTAAAGTCAGAAGAATTCAATAATTTCATAATTTTTTTATAATTTTCTCAATTTTCTAATAGTGTTGAACTTTTTATGTGGTGCAGTAAGCAATTGAACAGGAGACTGCGAGCATTTAAGACAGGCTAATATGAAGAAATACAAGAGCGGCTCTGGCTTGTTAAAGTTCTAGCAATAAGCATTTGAGGGGAGGAATTCTGAGTTTTTGAAGGTTAACAGCATCATTTCAATTACGATAAAAGCCCAGGTTTTTTTTTGAGAGTTCTAACAAAGTCGTGCCTTTGTCCTCCTTGGCTTCAAAAATCGAGTTTATAATGTACATATCGATGCTAATAGTTTAATAAATTAATACAGATGCCACCATGGCTCTGTTTCAAAGTTCAATTGGGTAAAATCAACTACACTCGATGTTTATAAAGTATGATCTAAATGGTTGATGCAAAAATTGAAGATATAGTTTTTCCACAGAAATTTGTGGAGTGTGATCTAAATGGTGAAAAAAATTGAAGACTGTGATCCAAAATATGGTTATTTTGGAAATTTATGGGTGTCATAAAAAATGTTGAAGCAAATTTTTACATTGATGTTTTGGATTACACTCTATGTTTATTTAAGTGTGATCTAAATGGCTGATTCAAAAATTGAAAATATAGTTTTTCCACGTAAATTTGTGGAGTGTGATCAAATGGTAGGTGAATTTTTTTGAAAACTGTGATCCAAAACATGGTTATTTTAGAAATTCATGGAGTATGTTGATACAAAATCGAACATGGTGTTTTTGAAATTCATGGAATGTGATCCAAAACATGGTTATTTTGAGAAATGCAAAATTAGGGCGCTCCACTATAGGCCCTCATGTATTACACAAATATATGCCAAAAAAATAATCATATTTTTCCCTAATTTACCTTACACACCTCTTCGGCGTACCCATTGCACACCAAGGTGCAATTGCTAGTTGGTATGAAAATCTTCAATTGTACCGTTGGCCATGAATATCCAACAACGATAGCAGAGGCAAAGCAGAGGAGGGTGATAGCGGAGGAACGGGAGACACAGAGCAGAGGCGGTGATAGCGGAGGAACGGGAGACACAGAGCAGAGGCGGTGATAGCGGAAGACCGGGAGAAGCAGAGGAGAGGTGGCAATAGTGAAGCAGTGGGAGATGAAGAATTTTTCTTCTTACAGGTAATGTATATCAGTTTTTAATATTTATTATCTCATGTTTCTTGCAATAGCAAAAATGTCATGGGTAGACTTTGTTTATATTATTTTCTTTACACTTCCTGCTGGGCGTTATGAAATTTTGAAAAAAAATTGGTGTGAAAAACTGCTATTGATGTTTCTAAATTAAGAATTTCTTTTAAAAGGCCTTTTCCATTCACCTTCCTTGAGGATTCGGTATAAGTAAAATAAATACATATTATTTTGAAAGAAAATGTTTGAGGTTCAAGCCAAATGGAAAACCTATTTGGTCAGTTGGTTCACATGAAGCAAACCAGGGTAAAACAATCCTGCCAAGGTCTGACAATTTGGAGCTATCAAGGTCAGGAACAAGCCCCAAGCAACATGGGTGGAATAGCTAAGCCACTCTCAGCTTCTGTTTCGATCCACTACAGACAATGCACTACTTACCATGAAGGAAAGAAGGTACAGGTGCAATACCCGGTCCCATTATACAAAAAACTATGTCAATAAATAGAGACCTCATAATTCTCAATGGGTCCTTCAAAAAGAGTAACAAGACCGCTGCTATAAAACTACATATACCACCACAAGTATGGATTGAACGACTAGGAAAAAATTGAAAAGGTAGGAGGTGCAACAAGTCCAATGAGACGCAAAATACCATATTAAATTTTTATGCGTTAGTCCATGCAATATCCCTAGGGTTATTTACTCATCACCAGATATAAGTAATAATCAAATCAAACATTACAGTTGTGATATATATATTTTTTATATATTAGGGATTTCATTCACATGAGCAGTAAGCGCATAAAACCTGAGTATTAATCATAAGCAGGACTGCCAGGTTTGGGAAAGGATTAATACAGTGTTGGTTACTGAAAAATACAAGTTCAGTCCTTTCCAAATGATCCTAAAAATCATGCATACAAAGATATTTTCAGAAACACCAGATATACCCAAATCTGAGCATTGACGTTGTTGTATGACTTTTCCAAACCTGGAATATAAGCTGATTTTACCTTTGTCAACTCAATTCTCTTACTGCTGAACAACATAGGTGTAAGATGCTGTCCCCAATTTGCTTCACCAAAAGCAGTGTTTGAAAAATGTGCTGAGAGACTACTTAATCAGAATTGAAACAGTGCATATTCTACGTGAAGCTTACACTCAGATCTAGATAATTTCCAAACATATAAAGAGCTCAGAGTCACATTATCGCATAGCACAATATGATATAAGTCTTAGATCACCCACGATGCGACCAATGAAATACTTAGATTTATGTAAGTCAAGCTACAGACTTATAGCAACAGAAGTAACAACCCATGTTGTTTTGTGAGTGGCCAGCTGAATACCAATGACCAAATGACCGTATAAAAATTTAGACATAAAATTATTTCAGTGGCAAAAAACAACATTATGTTTGGTTTGCTTCAGCTTCTATGATTATATTTTATGGTTTTGAGTCTTTGACAAATGTAAGTATGCAATAGGGTGTTGTTTGAAAAGTGTACAGAAACTTGCATGAAGAATTTTGATTGTGTAGGATTTGGTTACAGATTTACAGGGACAGAACAATGTTAATCCAAGTCTCTGACTTGTCTGCAGGTTTTGGGGATAATGAATCATCAATTTCCTTGGGCTTGACCCTCTAGTTTCTTTGCATCTACATCCTCAATTTCCATAGATGCTCCTCATCCTAGTCATTTAACATATTGGATTTTGGGTCTAGAATCTTAGCACTGTCATCCCTATACTTAGGTTTCTTGTTATGAGGGTGAGGTATTGTCTTTGGTGGAAGAACAGGAGGGTCAAATTCATTAGAAAGAAGATTAGCTATTACCATAAACTTGGATCATTTGCTTATCAAAGGAAAAAAATAAAATATTCGTCCCGTGGAGGATGTTGTTATGACCCTAGGGTTTTAAGTCAAATAATTTCAAACTCCACTATCACTGTTGTACCTTGTTATTTTCTTTATACCACTATTAACCCTTGTAAAGGAAACAATACAGAGAAAAGCAGATTTGAACACTTTATATAATCTGATGACCAAATAATTAGTCAATGCAACTCAACTTACAAACTGATTACAGGAAGAATTACCAGCCTTCAGTAGCTGGCTGTCAACTACCATCCAGATATCATTTCTGCAGTGCAGATTTGACTATACAGTCTGACTGGCAGCAGATCATTTTCTGTAATAGTGTGAAAACCCTTACACAATGATGTGGTAACGTCCAAATTTGCAGTATAGGGGTTCTAGCATGTGCTATAGGTGCTAAATTAGTTTCAGTCAAGGCCTGTGCATCAAACAATTGTCCAATCCTCCTTTATTTCTGCAACTGCGCTAGGTTTGGCATCATAACTAGAGTCTGGTCTACTGAAAAGCACCCTTGGATTTGGTTTGCCCCAAAATCACCTCCTAGGGTTTGAGGTATGAAACCTCAGACACTAGCAACTCGTCAAGCAAGGTCTTAAGAATGAATCTCCACCTGAAGTAGGGTCTGTAGGTAATTCGCCTGTGTTGAGCTGATGATTGCCTCGGTTTAGATGCACCTCCTATGACTCAAATATCACTGGTATGCTTCCCAGGTTCATAGATTTGATCAGAACTTTGCGTTGATATCCCTCAATGGCTACAACAAATGCCCAGATCAAGAGAGCATCCTTCAATAACCTCGTATGCGGATTGCTACAAGTGTTTGTATTTGGAAACTGTCATAAAAAGCCCTGCGCTGACCTGCTGATGGTTGTTGTCCACCTATGGGTGTGGTCCTTGAGCTGTCTTCAAGCACTGGCCACTGGTAATTAGATCTGCTAATTAAATCAAGCCTCACTGCACTCAGTCACAGAGGTTTCCATCCCTATGAGCAGAGAAATTGAACAGCAAGATTTTCTCCTACACCTGAAAGATTCAACAAATGATTCGATTCAGTCCCACTGCAAAACCTCATTGGGCTTGCCAAGAAATGAGGCTTAGGTTTTCGTCCAAACCTCATACTGGGGTTTTTGTCCCAAGTAATAAGATGTAAACAACAGAGTTATTCCACATAAAATTCGATGATCCTAGATGTCAAAATGTTCCCTCTTTATACCTGTTGGCTCTTTGATAAAACAGAGGTTAAGTTGGCCCCAAAAATGGAAATAAGTTGGCGCCACCCAAAGAAACAAGGTGAGTCGGCCTCCAAGGAGATTTATTATTATTAAAAAAAATTATATTATTATTATTATCAATATAAGTTTAATATTAATATAAAATATTTTAAGTAAATTAAAAGTAACTAATATTTCATTCTCCGATGAAGGGGACATGATAGTCCTCCCACCCCAAATATTGGTTGTCCTCAAGCAATAACAACTCTGGAAGCTCTATCCGCTTCATGAAATCGTGCTCATCGATCCTGGGCACTATAACAAATAAACCATCTTCTTTAGCAGTAACACGAGTTATAAAGGTTGGAAGCCATCCTTCATCACTAATTATGGATTGCAAACTCCACCATAGGATTGGAAACTCTTCTTGTCCCACAATAGTATTGTCCCCATGGTTGCTCCCTCTGCTATTCTACTAGCAAGAACTGAAATCCCTAGCCTTTTTTTCTTTTGAGACTGTCTTATGTGCTTCTTTTCTTCTAATTAATCGTTTTTGGGGCTTCTTGTTTCAGTTTCCTTTTGCTGGCCTTTGTAGTCATTGCCATGTTCACAATCTGCTGATGATTGAAGTCGGTTTCTACCATCACTAGCAATGAATGAATTTTCGTCTGGAGTTTTAGATTGCTTGAATTTTCTACCATTTTGATTTCCAGCACTATCAACAGCATCAATATCTGGTTTCAGAAGTTTTTTAAAGTCATGGTCAACATTAATTGGTTCTACCCCATTCTTGTCATTGATAACACTATCTTTTTCTGTAATGACCCATTTTATTCCTTAAATCGCAGCCATAAATACCAAACCCCAGGCGTTGACAACTATTAACAGTTTCCTTGTGAAGGCTGACGCAGTGTCATGCCCCCGCCATGAAACATTCTCACACCCATCCTTAAAATAAAAAAAAATAAAAAATAAAAATCAGATATACGTCAATGCTCAGAAAATTATCTCATTTATAAGACTTCACAATTTTCTAAATATTAAAGCTGGCAGCCACCCAAGGAGTTAATAATACTCATTCCTTTGATCGGCAATCTTTTAGTCTTAAGTGACTTAACAAATCATTGGACAAAGCAATTTCCAAAAGCTACAATGGATGAAGAGGCATGTGGTCAGTTTAGAAAGGCAGCGATCAAATTTTAAGAAGACACCTCATTTGGGGAAGAGGTAAGAGAGGTGTCTATTCGATATAGAACTTCAATTGAAGAAAAAGCATTGAAGGAGATCAGATATTATATGAATAATCTGCATTTAGAAAAACAGCAGCCATTTGATTTAATAAGTGATTGGCATGCAACATGATTGAGTGTATTATTTAATATATAATCTCTTATGTATCTTAATCTAGTTACTAATGGGAATTGCTAATATATTTAGACTCTTATAGTTATTGATATAATCTATTTGTTTCCCTACAAGCAATCATGCATGGATTAGCAAGGAAACATGATTGGGAGAGGCAGCATACCAGTTCCCACAATATAAGTAGGCCACTCCATGTTGGATGGACAGGAGTTCCTACCACTTGTGGGCCAAGGGGTGTTAACCACGCTCTTGGGCTTAATTGTGATGAATAGTCTCCGGACGACCTATCGTGCTTTCCTCTCCAATCCCTACTATGGTTGGTTATTGGAAATGAAACTATAGATTAGATCCAACCAGGTGATGTTATTTATCTCAATTGTTCATTTACTCTTAAGTTCAATAACTTTTATATGATTTAATTTTAGAATACTATTTGTAAAACAAATTATATTGTTGGAATTGTTACTTTTGGGAAAAATCTGGCTTAACTCAATTAGGGGACATTAC
>VDFB02304046.1:0-23560 GCA_007258455.2 Sequoia sempervirens | reverse complement strand
TAGGTGAACATGTTTTCTATGTACTTGAAAGGAACTTTAAACCAATTTTTTTCTTATCATGCCACTAATAATATGGGAAAGGTGTTGGACATATGGGGGATTTTTGATTTTGACTGGGATAAATATTTGGATGGCCAGATATCAACAAGTGGGTTTTTTTTTACTCTTTGGATTTAGGAGATGGAGGATGAGGATGCTTAGCTTTTGGATTAACATTTTTGGATACCATTATGGGTTTTTTCCTTTTGATGAATTGCTACATTTTTCTTTGGGATCCACATGGTTTTTGTTATTTCTTTTTCTTTGGTGGGCCAATGTGGCTTTTGGGATTGATTGCACTTGTTGAATGGATTTTTCTATGTTTTACCATGTCGATTTGAGGGGACATGGTGATCCTTATATTTTTATGGATGTGTATTTGTATGCATTTTTCATTAAGATCCAAATTTATTCTACTAGAAATGTTATGGGTGGAAGGAGATGGATACAATATAAAGGGAATATGAATGGAGTGATAGATGTAGGAGCATGGATGGGGTGTATGGAGGCTGGTTGGGAATTATAGGAGTGGGATGTTTAGGATGGGTGAGAGGGATAGGGGATTGGTAGATGAGGGGATGAGTAGGATGAGATGGACAATGGGATTTTGGGATATAAGGACCCAAAAAGGACTTAGTAGGTGGGGGAGATGTGATGGTGGATTGTGGGACATAGGGACCCAAAACGGATTTATAGGATGGAGGAGGGATAGGATAATATTTTTTGGTTGGTATGATGGAGGGGAGATGGTAACAAATGGTTTGGAGGAATGGTGGGAAACACCTATTGTGGTCTTGGGAGAAGTTCTCTTAGATTTCACAAAGATTGTACCAACATTTTTGGATTTTGAGCCTTGGACATGTAGTTAAGGCCTTGTGATCATGGATTTTCTTTGATTTGGATGGGCTCCAATATACCTTGTTCATGTATGCCTAAGACTTTACCTTGATAGTTAATGTCATTGAGCATTTGGTTTAAAGTAGGGTGTTTATTATTTTTGAAGCAAGCTATTAGTTCATTGTTAGATGGATGAGGATGGATGGTTAAATTATAATTTTAGACCATTCTAAAACACATTGTGTTTATTAACTTGCAATTCACAATGTACCCAACCCATGTGTTTTTTAATTTGTGTATATCTAGGTTTAAATTTGAAATAGCAGCAACAAAATTGTTCCTATTATTGGGTAAATTGGATATACTTTTCCACAGTAGAGGTTACAAAACATGGTGTGTTTTGGGTACCATGTGAAGTGCAGGTTACAAATCATGTTGTGTTTTGAAACCTACAAATTTGCATACCCAAACACATTGTCATGAAATGATGTTAGTTGAAATGGTGATCTAGATATGTATAGTTATGAATATCATATACCAAATAAGATGTTTCAAAAGTTGTGTTTCAAAACACACTATGTTTATTAACTTTCAATTTGCAACATACCGAACCCATGAATTTTTTAAATTGTGTATATCTAGGTTTTCATTTGAAATAGAAATAACACAATTTTTCTTGTTATTGGGGTAACTTGGATATACTTTTCCACAATAGAGGTTACAAAACATGGTGTCTTTTGGGTACCATCTGAAGTCCAAGTTACAAATCTTGGTGTGTTTTGAAACTTGTAAGTTTTCATACACAAACACACTGTCATGAAATGATATTGTTATTTGAAATGGAGACCTAGATGCGTATAGTTATGAATTTATTATGAGAAATAGTAGGTTTCAAAATGTGGTATGCTTCAAAACACATTGTGTTTATTAACTTGAAATTCATAATGTACCCAACCCATGTGTTTTTAAACTGTGTATATATAGGTCTAATTTTCAAATAGCAACAACACCACTATTCTTGTTATTGGGTAAATAGGATATAATTTTCCACTAGAGGTTACAAAACACAGTGTGGTTTGGGTACCATGTTAAGTGTAGGTTACAAATCATGATGTGTTTTGAAACCTAAATTTTTTCATATCCAAACACATTGTCATTAAATAATTTTATTTGAAATGGAGACCTAGATATGTATAGTTATGAAGTTATTACGAGAAATAGGAGGTTTCAAAATGTGTTGTGTTTCAAAACACATTGTGTTTATTAACTTGCAATTCACAACATACCCAACCCATGTGTTTTTAAACTGTGTATATCTAGGTTTACAATTCAAATAACAACAACAATATTGTTCACACTATTGGGTAAATTAGATATACTTTTCCATAGTAGAGGTTATAAAACACAGTGTGCTTTGGGTACCACGTGAAGTGTAGGTTACAAATCATGGTGTGTTTTGAAACCTAGATTATTTCATATCCAAACACACTATCATGAAATGAAGTTATTTGAAATGGAGACCTAGATATGTATAGTTATGAAGTCATTATGAGAAATAGGAGGTTTCAAAATGTGTTATGTTTCAAAACACATTGTGTTTATTAACCTACATTTCACAACATACTCAACCCATGTGTTTTTAAACTTTGTATATCTAGGTATGAAATTCAAATAACAACAACATTGTTCATGTTATTAGGTAAATTGGATATACTTTTCCATAGTAGAGGTTATAAAACATGGTGTGCTTTGGGTACCATGTGAAGTGTAGGTTACAAATCATGGTATGTTTTGAAACTTGAATTATTTCATATCCAAACACACTATCGTGAAATGAAGTTGTTATTTGAAATGGAGACCTATATATGTATACTTATGAAGTCATTATGAGAAATAGGAGGTTTCAAAATGTGTTATGTTTCAAAACACATTGTATTTATTAACCTAAAATTCACAACATACCCAACCCATGCATTTTTAAACTTTGTATATCTAGGTCTGAAATTCAAATAACAACATTGTTCATGTTATTGGGAAAATTGGATATACTTTTCCATAGTAGAGGTTATAAAACATGGTGTGCTTTGGGTACCATGTGAAATGTAGGTTACAAATCATGGTTAGTTTTGAAACCTAGATTATTTCAAATCCAAACACATTGCCATGAAATGAAGTTGTTATTTGAAATGGAGACCTAGATATGTATAGTTATGAAGTCATTATGAGAAATATGAGGTTTCAAAATGAGTTGTGTTTCAAAAAACACTATTTTTATTAACTTGCAATTCACAACATACCCAACCCATGTGTTTTTAAACTAGATGTATATCTAGGTGTACAATTAAAATAACAACATTGTTCATGTTATTAGGTAAATTGGATATACTTATCCAAAGTAGAGACTACAAAAAAAGGATGTTTTTCTAGTATCATGCGAAGTGCAAGTTACAAATCATAGTGTGTTTTGAATCTTGCAATTTTTCATACCCAAACACACTATTGTGAAATGATGTTATTTGAAATGGATACCCAGATATATAGTAATACATTTCTTGTGACAAATAGGAGGTTTAAAAATGTGTTGTGTTTCCAAACACAATGTGTTTTTTAACCTATAGTTCACAACGTACCCAACCCAAAGTATAGTGCCCAAAAATGAAGTGGTCAACTTATAAGAGCATTGTCATACAATATTCTCACTCCTCCATCCTAGCACCTAGAATTAAGAAAGTGTTTTTAGTGACTGAAAAGTGGACTATAACTACCACCATTGTGCTCCACCTTCTTCATGAATGCATATTGAAACTAATACCCAGATTCCTAGAGAATCTAAATTATTAAATACTTTGTAATTTCACTCTAACATCCGAGCACACTTTCCAAGAGTGTTGAAGATACATGAATTATGCATAGGGTTGCAAGGTAAATGACACCCTAACCCTAACATGTATTACTTAAAAGTAATAAAAGTCTCTTAAAATAATTGACCTAGTGACACAAAGATAAGTAAAAATGATAAAAATACCCTTTTATTTAGAAGTCAAGAATTAGTTATTTTTAAAAAATATTATTATATTAATATTGTTAACTAAAGTAATAATAACTATTTCATTTATTTGACACCATATATAAGTGTGTTGATATCTATTTAACAACCTTTTTTGTGCATCATGATTATTGTCATAGCATCAAGAAATAAAATGCATTACCAAGGCATTATCCTTTGGAACATGTAGTCCTTATGTAGCAATACTACATAGGTTATGAAGGAAACAATACTAGTCCTTATATTCTCCTCATTCAGGAAACCAAAATGTTAAGTGAAAAGGTGGAAAAGATTTCTTTGTTCCAGCACTGTTCCATTCAGGGCAGTGATTCTGCTGGTGCTTCTGGTGGGGTTGCGACTTTTTGGAACTGTAAGGTCATAAGAGGTGATCCTCTTTTTTCTCATCCTAATCATGTTGCTACTAGATTTACTCATATTAGGGACAACTTCAGCTGGATCCAGTCTAATATTTATGCTCCTAACTGTAAAAAAGCTCGGAAGGCTTTTTGGAAAGAGCTGGCTGCTTTTCGGAATATCTTTCAAAATGACCCATGGGTTGTCATGGGAGATTTTAACTCACCCCTCCTTTAGGGTGAGAAGTTTGGTGGCTCTCAGATTAATGAAGAAAGCAAAGAAGATCTCTTGGATTTCATCAACAATCAGGCCTTGATCGACCTGGACTTGCAAGGGAGCTCTTACACATGGTCGAATCGAAGAGTTCTGTCTGATTGATCCAGGTGAGACTTGACAGAACCCTTGTTTCTGATATTTGGATCTTAAATTATTGCTGCTCTTTGAAAACCCTCCCTAGGATTGGATCTGACCATTTTCCTATTAGTTTTGTGGTTGACCCCTTAAAAATTAAGAGGAATACTCCCTTTCGCTTTGAGAAGATGTGGCTTTCCCATCCTCTCCTCCGAGAGGAAATAAGGAAATGGTGGAATATTAAAATTAAGGGTACTGCCTTATTTAGAATCGCCAAAAAACTAAGAGAAGTTAAAATGAATCTCAGAAAGTGGAAAAAAGAGTCTTTTGGCAATATCTTTCAAATCAAATCTGATCTTCAGTTTAGGCTGTCTGAAATCCAAAACAAAATTCAGAAGGAAGGCTACTTGAATGAAACTAAGGAAAAGGAAAATGAGATCCTCTCAAAACTTCACGAGATAATTGCTAGAGAAGAGGAATTTTGGAGACAAAGATCCAGAGCTCTTGGCTAAAGGCTGGAGACAAAAACACCAGATATTTTCATCTTTCAGCATCTAAACACAGGGCAGCTAACAAAATCTTGCGATTGTGGTTGATGGCAGAACTTATGAGGAGGAAGAGGACATTAGAAGAGAAGCTGTCCTATTCTTCAAGAACCTCCTGTCTGAGAAAGAGGGTATTAACTTGGAGGATCAAAATCAGTTACTGGAGGCTATCCCCAGGATTGTTAACTCTAGAGACAATGAAATGTTGACAGATATACCCACCAGTGAGGAAATTAAAAAAGTTGTTTTCTCTTTTGAAGGAAGCAAAGCACCTGGTCCTGATGGCTTCCCTTTACTTTTCTTCCATTGGTTCTGGGACATTGTTGGGGAGGATGTTGAGAAGGCGGTGGAAGAGTTCTTCCGCTCTAGAAATATTTTGAAGGAGTTAAACGCCACTTTCTTGGTTCTTATCCCCAAAAAACCTAGAGTGAGGATTTTGAAGGCTTCAGACCTATCAGCCTCTGTAATTCCTTCTATAAAATTATTTCGAAGGTGCTTACCTCTAGGCTGCTTCTCATTCTGCCCTCTATTATTGCTCCTCAACAGAATGGTTTTGTGCCTGGTAGACAAATTATTGACTCTATTGTCCATGCTCATGAGAATGTCCACTCCCTCTCGGTCTCTAAATCGGAAGGATTCCTTCTTAAGCTTGACATTTCGAAGGCTTATGACAGGGTGGACTGGAACTTTCTGTTTAAGATCTTAAAGTCTTTTGGTTTCAATGAAAGGGTTTTGCAGCTTATTGAGCAACTCATTACTTCTGCTTCTGTGGCGGTTCTTATTAATGGATCCCCTTCCACTTTTTTCTGTAGTTCTAGAGGGTTAAGACAGGGAGATCCCATTTCTCCTATCCTCTTCACGATTATGGCTGAGAGTTTTGGTAGGAATATGAGTAAATTGGTTGCTCAAAGATCTATTATGGGGCTCAAACCGTCATCGAACAATTTGATATGCTCTCATCAACAGTTCGTGGATGACACTTTGCTGATGGGAAGGTCTGTTGTCTCGGAAGCTAAAGAGATGAAGAAACTTTTGGATACCTATGGTAGAGCTTCTGGTCACGTGATAAATAAGCAAAAAAGTTCGTTGCATTTCTTTAACACACATTTGCATAGACAGAGAAAGATAGCTGGAATTCTTGGTTGCAAAATAGAGTCCCTTCCTGCTACTTATCTGGGTTTGCCTCTATGTTTAAAACCTCTGGATACTTTTTGGATCTCTCTAGTTGATAGGTTTGGGAAAAAACTATCTGGCTGGAAAGGAGCTCGCCTAAGCCAAGCCGAAAAACTCTAGCTTCTTAAAGCTTCTCTGCAGAACCTCCCTATCTATGCTCTCAGTCTTTTTAAAATCCCATCCAAATATGCGGAAACCATTGAGAAGATTCAAAAGAGATTCCTTTGGTCAGGAGTCGAAGAAAGAAAAAGAATGCCTCTTGTTGGATGGGATTTGGTTTGCAGATCTAAAAAGGATGGAGGTCTTGGGCTAAGAAAAATTAGACTGTTGAACAAGTCGCTCCTAGCTAAACAGATATGGAGACTTTTCTTCTCCTCTGGGGAATGGAGTGAAATAATTAAAAGCAAGTATTTGTAGAATAACAATTCCCTCAAAGATCTTATTGAGAACCCCAACCTCCCGAAAGGATCGAGCTGCTGGAACTATATGATTGATGGGATAAAGGTGGTGAAACTGGGATTGAAATGGCAGGTTCGCAATGGTAACCAGATTAGATTTTGGGATGACTGTTGGCTGCGTAATGAACCTCTATCTCAGGATGGGAATCTCAATAGATGGGTTGAGTTTTGCAAAGATACTTTTGGCCTTTTTGTTAAAGACTACTGGCGGGATGGTAAGTGGATCAATCTCCCCTTGATAAACCCTATTTTGGTCTCTGTTTACTCCTCCTTGAACGCTGTCAAACTATGCTTAAATCAGGAGGATAGTCTTATCTGGAAGTATGAGCCTTCTGGGTGCTTTTCTGTCTCATCTGCCTTTGCCCGGATTTCACATGCTCTTAACCCTCCCCCTTTGTGGTCGCAAGCTTGGACTAAGCATCTCTTACCTAAGGTTAACATCTTTTTCTGGTCTTTGCTGCAAAATAAAGTTCTTACTATGGATAATCTTAGCAAAAGAGGTGTTCTGCTCCCTAATAGATGCTACCTCTGTAAAAGCAATGTTGAATCGATTAACCACCTCTTTATCCACTGTCCTTTCTCCTCTTTGGTTTGGGACAACCTTCTGAAATGCTGGCATTTTTCTTGGGTCCCCCCAGAGTCGGTTGAGGATTTTTTTGTTCAATGGAAAGCCCCTTCTTTCAACCCCTTTATTAAAAAACTGTGGGCTTTCTGGTTCCCCCATGTGACTTGGGGAATTTGGAAAGAGAGAAACAACTGGATCTTCAGGGATAAGGAGTCGTCAGAGGAAATTGTGTTTGAAAGAATTCTTAGGATGATTAAAGAAAATTTCTCTATTGTTCCCTTCAGGGAGGACAAGGTTGAGACTGTTGTTTTCTCTCCTTTTGACAGCCTGATTGCTAGGGAATGGAGAATTAAATGGGATATTTCCAATGCTCCTAATACGACCAAAAAATCCAAGGATGGAGTTTGCTGGAGTTTTCCTATGGAAGGCTGGGCCAAAGCCAACTTCGATGGCACAGCCAAAGGAAACCCGGGGAAGGCTGGGTGTGGTGGGGTCCTAAGGGACTCGACAGGTAACTTTTTGGGAGCTGTTGCCACTCCTCTAGGGGTCCAAACTAATCACGTGGCGGAAGCGGCGGGGGCTTATTACATAATCAACCTTGCTGTGGGAATTAAATGTAAAAATTTATGGCTTGAAGGTGATTCAAAAAATATAATTGATAGCCTTTGTGGTAGGTCCCAGCCCGCATGGTCAATTAAAAATTGGATTGAAGATGCTAAGGTTTTACTTAGTAAGTTTGATAGAATAAAAATAACTCATGCTTACCGTGAGGCGAACGCGGTTGCAGATTTTTTTGCCAATGAGGGTGTTAAGAGTGACAAAATCCTCACGTGGCACAATAAGACTGACCTCCACTTCGACGTTCAAGCTTTATTGGAGCTAGATGCGGTGAATGGAAAAGAGGTGGCTTCTTGTAATAATGAGGAAGGTACGAGTCATGAATAACAAAATTAGAAGATATAATGGGGCTGAGAGGATCCAGCTGATAAATTATTTGTTTTGGCACGCTTTGTGGGTCCTAAGAAGCAAAGGAACTATTTGGAACAAGTTTTCTGTCTGTAACAGTATTCGAACTAATATCTCTAAAATGGGCAGGGAACGGAAGAGGGTTGAACCTACCAGCTTTGAATCACACACCAAGAATGCCAAAGCTTGGAGTAAAATAAGAAGGGGTGGCTTACTTCTGTTCATTGAGACACTCCATGGCCCTAAGGAGGAGATTATAGATTTCTTTGAGAAGAATTGGAACAATGGGGAGTTTCTCCTCTTTGGGAGGAAAGTTCAGATTGGTGAAATACGATAGGTGGTAGCATATGGAAGGTTGGGCTGAGAAACCAACCGATGGCATAGCCAAAGAAACTCGAGGCTGGGTGTGGTGGGGTCCTAAGGGATTCAGTAGGTAACTTTATGGGAGCTGTTGCCACTCCTTTGGGGGTCCAAACTAATCACGTGGTGGAAGCGGTGGGGGCTTATTACATTATCAACCTTGCTGTAGGAATTAAATGTAGAAATTTATGGCTTGAAGGTGACTCAAAAAATATAATTGATAGCCTTTGTGGTAGGTCCCAGCCTGCATGGTCAATTAAAAATTGGATAGAAGATACTAAGGTTTTACTTAGTAAGTTCGATAGAATAAAAATAACTCATGCTTACCGTGAGGCGAACGCGGTTGCATATTTTTTTGCCAATGAGGGAGTTAAGAGTGACAAAATCCTCATGTGGCACAAAAAGACTGACCTCCACTTCGATATTCAAGTTTTATTGGAACTCGACGCGGTGAATGGAAAAGAGGCGGCTACTTGTAATAATGAGGAAGGTACGAGTCATGAATAACAAAATTAGAAGATATAATGGGGCCGAGAGGATCCGACAGATAAATTATTTACTTTGGCATGCTTTGTGGGTCTTGCGAAGCAAAGGAAATATTTGGAATAGGTTTTCTATCTGCAATAGTATTCGAACTAAGATCTCAAAAATGGGCGGGGAACGGAAGAGGGTTGAACCCACCAGCTTCGAGTCACACACCAAGAACACTAAAGCATGGAGTAAAATAAGAAGGGGTGGCTTACTTCCATTCATTGAGAAAATCCATGGCCCTAAGGAGGAGATTATAGATTTCTTTGAGAAAAATTGGAATAATGGGGAGGTTCTCCTCTTTGGGAGGAAAGTTCAGATTGATGAAGCTTTGATAGCGGAGGTGACTAGAATTTTGATGGAAGAGCATAAATTTTTTAGAGATAGGAAATTCTCTAATGAAGCTGTGTTGAGGTTCCCTAAGTCTGAATTGGAGAAGCAAAAACTTGTCAAGACGATGAACAGTTACTATGAAGCAGACACAATAAAATCCTTACAGAGAAAAGTGCTAAAGATTATCATGGAGTACATCACTCTTGACGACCACTTCACAAGGGTTTATGGATATCACTTCATGCTGCTCAATCACTTCCGACATAAGGTGCGTGTTTCTATCCCTTTATTCTTGCCTTGTTCCCTGAGAAATAGCTTTTCTAACCATAGTAGAAGCCCTAAAAGATACCTAATTCTTCACACGGGTCTTTTAAGGCTCATTTATGAGCACTTTCAGAATATGCCTGCCCTTCCAAACCCTATAGCCCCTTTGGAGCTTGACAAGGACGATACGGAGCCTAGTATATCTGATAGTAAAGTTTCCCCTAGCTGTGTCAAGAGCTCTTCACCTCCTCTACCCCCCCTTCTATGTCTGGCCATTCCCCCCATCCTTCTGGTGCCTGCTCTATTCCTGCCTCTAGCCGCATTAACCCTAATGCTAAAGTGGCGGGCTCTAGCTCTCCGGTTAATAAGTTAGTCTCCTACCTTGATGATTCCCCTGTTGTTTCTGCTAAAGTGACTAGGGTTAGTCTTGAGGATCCCCACATCCCTCAGAATATTCAACAGGAGAACTATAGCCCTCCTAGAGGTGCAGAGTTAGTGATTTTTGGGGTCAATTCTAAAAGTGACCCCCTTTTGACTTTGTTGGAACTGCCAAGAGTTGTTCTTTGGACCAGTTTAATTCTACCAAATGGTTATTTCATGAAATCAGTGAGTTGAAAATGAAAAGTCTGTCTCTTCATAGTAAGTTGGGGGAAAATGAAGCCAAAGTTGCGGGGCTAATTCAGCTCAAAGCGGAGAAGAATACTAATGTGAAGGATAACACACAAAAGGATAGCACTATTGAAAACGATATTGAAAAAATTAAAGGAACCATGAAAAAAATTGCTAATCAAAGCGTAGAAGTGCGGACATAACTCTTTTATCATCAAAGTTATGTCGAAAGACTAGACAAAACCATAAAGAGGCTACGATTGTTGACCTTGTCCGGGGAGAAAAGATCAAGATGAGGAAAGCGAGGGATCTCTAAGCGGGCTTCCAGTCAAGCACGAAAAGAAAAAGCCACGACCACCCCAAATGTATTTCGGATATCTTTATGGAGGAGGTTCGGGGATATAGTGAACCCTAGAAGGGTTCGCGGATGAGCATCACGAGGAATCTATGGATTAATTTGTGGTGGGCCCGGCTTTGTCACATTATCTTGGCCATTTAATGTTTTGCAACTTTTGTGGCTGTTTGCTTTAAAGCTGATTTTTATCTTCTTGGCAACCTTACTTTGTCTTTGGACCTCATTTTTGGTCTTATTTTTGTAATGTCTGCTTTGTAGTTTTAGTCCTGTAAAACCCGTTTATCTACTTTTATCAAAAACAATACTAGTCCTTATAACCTTTTTGTAGCAACATATGAACACATGAAACTAGAACCTATAAGAAATAAAATCAAGCTTGAAGTAACCTATAGGTATCTATTAGCATAGCTACAAGTATATTGAAAAATATAATAAAGTTTCATTATTCCTATAGAACTCTTGAGAAAGCAAGTTAACATGAAGTTACCAAGTAACAAACAAACATGTTAAAATCTATATTCTCTTTTCCATATATATATGTGTGTGTGCATTTACAAATAAACATGTTAAAATCTTATTAAAAATTATAATTAAATGTTCTTATTATTACATTACTCTTTGGTTTCACTAATAAAATTTGTTTTTCTATTTTTCTCTATGCTTTGTCTTATTTTATTATTTTCTTTTCTTTTAATGTTTACTTTGTTAGCCTCTTCGAATATTATTTTTTGGTTATATATATATATATATATATATATATATATATATATATATATATATATTCTTATTCTTGTCTATTTATTCTCTTGTTTTTATGTCTTGGTTTTAAAAATTGCATCTAGTAGTTTATTAATTATTCTTCTCTCTAACTTCCCTTGCTTTGTTATAAAAAGGTTTTTAATTTTTTATTATATGTTGTCTCTCTTGAATGCTTAAAAATTTATTTCTTGCTTTCTTTGTTAAATCTTAAATATTTTGTATTGTTTTTTAAAATTTATTTCTAGAAGTTTATTTTGTACTCTTGTCTCAAAATTTTAAATTTGGCTTCTTATTATTCATTTTTCATTATATATATTTGTATGAAGATTTACTTATTCATTCAAATATTTATTATATCCTGTCTTTTTTATGTAAATCTAGTCTCTTATCTTAATTATCTGCTTTGCTTGTTATCTCTTAATTCTTTTGGCTATTTATTTACTTTATTTAATATCTTATTTGCTTTTTTTCTTCCTTGTCAACTATTATCTCTTGATTTATCCTTTTTTGTGTCTTCTCACATTGTGTGCCTTTCCTGCCTCCCTTCTTAAACCAATCTGGGTCTACAACTCATCATTTTTGCATCTCCTTCAACTCTCTATCCTGATGATGGATCACAAAGTGTGATTTGAAACATTATTTCCTTGATGAAAAAACTTACACAGTCAAATCTAGAGGCAAAATTAATACATTCAATATGGACTGTGGAAATCTCATATCTTTAAACACAACAAAACTGAAGAAAAAGTAAAAATTAAGCCTTGTAACTATTTCTTATGATGTAAAATTGTCCATGGACATGAATGCGCCTACATCAAATCTTCACATCTTATCAAAGTGTTGTTTCATTAAACTTTACAAATCAACTAGACATAATTACTATAGTGAATTTATTTATAGAAAACTATGATCTTGTCATTCTTACAATTATGTCTTCCATTCTTTCATGTTGAGTTTCACTTCTAATTTTGAGCCTAGATTGAATGTTAATCTTGATATTTATGAGCACATTTTAGGGATCTATTATGTTAGGGTGTGGAAGTATGTTGATTCCTCCCTTTCACCTTGGTCAAATCCTTTATTTTATCTTCATAGTGAGTGATGACAAGATAATTGAAAGATGAAATGGATGGGATTGAATGTATAAATATACCTAATATAAAGATGCTTCTTAACTACTCCTGATTGCTCTAATAATAATTGAATGATGATTTGTGAGTGTGTTCAATATGATCTAATATGATGAGTTAAGCTTGTTATTAGTAAACAATCCTAAATTCTCAATTCAAAAGTTTTATCTTCAATTCAATCAATAATAATCATAAGTTGGATTAGAAATTGCTTAAAATTCATAAAATTTAGTAATGAAGATAGTCTGAACTACATGAATGTTTCTTTATAAGAAAGAGAATTTCAATAATGACATCTATATAAAAAAAGATTAAGATAAAAAAAAGTCTATATGATTAGGAATAAAAGGATATAAAAAATATTTAATTAAATATTAAACATGTATATTAAACTTTCAAATTAAATAAATTAAGATGGCATATTGACTAGGAAGACAAAATAAATTGAAGAGTGAAAAAGCATGTTGCATTTGATTACTCTCAAAAATAAAAGCAACAGTTACTTTTTTAAGAGGCTCTTTATACTTTGTTTTAGAGGTAAAATCTCTAACAATAATTTTTTGTTTGCTGTTAAAAAAAAACTCACTTTTACAAGTATCCTTTATTTTTTAACAATACTTTAAATTGTTAAAAAAATCAACTATGACAATTGCTTCCATTTTTTTTTAAATGACACCCCATCCACTATTGTTTATGATCCAGTCGTGTTATTATTAAATTATTCTTCAATTACAACTTTAAAAAATTATTATTATCCCTCATATCATTTGAACTTTAACATGCAACCTTCCAAAATTATTATTGTTACTATATGTTTTAGCTGCTTGCAATATAAGAACAATTAACTTTGTATAAAACCTTTCAAAATATAAGAACAAAAATTGGGGATAAGATTCAACTCGCAAGATTGTTGTTAGAATATGAGTTTGATATCCTTCACAATCAATGAAATAGGTGCCATATGCTTTGGGTTTCCTCCATGATCTAATACAAAATTGGGAGAATGCAACACAACTACTTTAAACATTTAAAAATAACCCACATTATATATTTTACACAACAAAACCCTACCTTCTATGTTGGCAAAAAAACCTTGAGACTAAACCAATGGTTTGGAAGCCACGAAGAACTGATTTGCCTTCCTACCCAACATCATTTCAGAAGCCCTCTACAATCTCTTTAAGCTCACCAAAGCCGACGATATTAATTGGTCAAATGAATGACTTTTAAGTCTCATTCCACAATTGTAGCAAAGCTTAAGCTTTCCCTCATGGCACAATTTTTCACAGGCTTGGTTAGCTGCTCCACACACTTCCCATCTGCGTGAGGGTAAACAGAACAACATTTGCAAAGTGCATTACGAGCGGAACTTGGGAGTCTATGAAAGTGGAAGCGATAAAATTGTTTCAAGCACCCCAAAAATATGTGGTTTACCTGTGGAATGCCTGGTTATTGTGACATAGGCATGAAACTTAAAATCACTGTAAAGAAACCACACTCACATTTAGCTAGCTGCTCCACACACTTTACAGCTGCTAGACATGAGAAAGTCACAGACTTTCCAGCATAGAAATGTGACAAACCTCTCCTGAAAAACCAACAAATTAAAATTAATAAGAATAAACTATGAACAACCCTAATTTTTTAGATAAATCACTGGTAAGCGATTAATCCCAGATGTTGCTCCAACATTAACTTAGATCTCAATGCATTCCAAGAATGTTTTATAGAAATAAAATAAGATATTTACTAGGAAGGCTGGCAAGGAGAGAACCCATTTGATAGCACGGCTCAACATGAATTTTTGAAAGAGAAGAAATGTTTGCATTTGATTTGCAATAATAATAAAAAAAAATTCTTTTGTAAACAATAAAAAAAATAAAAAATAAAAAAATTGATTAAGAAATCTCATTGAAAGAAATAGGCAGAATATACAGATGGCTGCAACCTCTCTCATGGTTGTCACCATTAAGAGCTAGACAGGATCTCTGCTGAGAGCTGGCGAATACCCAGCTTTGCTTCTCTCCTCATGGAAGATCCTGGTTGGCCACCGTAATCCTCTTCAACGCCCTCATCCACCACCTGCTGGTGTTTCCTGCACAGCAAGACACTCTCTCCTCCACCTGCTGGTTTTTCCTGCACAGCAAAAAGAGGCGTTTAGGGATGGATGCGGCTATTCTTTGGATATGTCCATCATTTTAAAATTCCTGCTTTTTTGAAAAAAACTTTTGAAGTGAAACGTCTGTCCATCTACTTATCCCGTTTAATCTGCCGTCATCGAATGAGGGATGGTATTATATGTTATGGTATCTTAGACATGCCTTTTTTAAGGGAGATTAGCTTCTGTCAGAATGAAATCCTTCAAAATGAAAAATCTGGAAACGCTACAGGAGAGGTGGGGTTAAGATTGGACGAATGAAGAGTTAAGTGGGCCTAGCCACCTAAGTGGTCAATGCTTAGAGTGTAATAGGTTAAGCCGCCCATTTGATATTGGGCACAATCCAATTACTAGAATTTGATATGCTTTTCGACATTAGCAATTATAAACACGCTTTTAGATGACATGAATTTTTTTTTCTAACCTATTGAGATTGTAATTATTGAATGTTTTTTTGACACATTGGTTCAGTAATTATTAATTTATAGGTTAGGTGAGAAATGTGTTAGTTGCTTATTTCTAATTCAAAAAGAAATGATCGGGACACAATAGTTTTTTAAAATATTAAAGTTTCTAAAAAGGTTATGGATTAAGTTGAATTCATGGTGAATAAAATAAAAAGAGTTTTGATAAGTTTAGGTTTCAAAAATTTTTGTGTGTTTTTTCACAAGAGTTTGTAATTTTCACATTTATTTTCAATGTTTTATATTGGTTATGTTCATAGATGTTACTATTTTCTTTGAAGGTCTCAAACTTCATTCGATAATGGAGTCGCTATTAGTATTGAAGATTTCAAGGTGCATGAGGATGACCCTACTATCAAAACAATCCAAGAAGTCTATTTCCAAAGTTTTGTGATGTATGTTTTCAAAATGCTTGTGCATGTGATTCTCCACATTCCAAAATTTGATATTTTCATAACATAAATTTGGTACTCTTACTACATAATGTGAGATTTCTCTTATCTCCATTGTTGTTGATTTACTTTTATGTTTCAAATTTATTGTAATTAAATAATTATTATTTAAATATTATATAAAAATCCTAATTTTTGAACATCAAGTGATGTCTTAAACCTTGCAAAATAGGTAAAGCCTTATTATTCATCTAGTCATTCAAAAATCTCTTAATGTTTCTATATGTCACACTTGATCTTGTCCTTTATATTTTGCAAGTTAAAAGTGTGGGACAAAATCATGCAGCACTATAGGTAATGTAAGGCCCACCACCCAATGGTGGAGGTTAATGCTCATGACCAATTATTTTGGTCACCTAATATCCAATGTTTTGCTAAGAATCCTTGATATGGAGTAACCTACTAGACCTTGACTCATGAATGTGCATACCTAGTAAATATCAAGGGTAGTTTAGCTTAAGTGAACTAAATTAATAAGGGACTTAATAATTAATTATTGATTTAATTAATTATCAAGTGAAGTCCTATTTAATCCAATAGTTTTGAGGGCACCATGTAGGTTGCTCTCATCGGAGGACTTGGTTTTAAATCAAGTGTATGAATCAAAGTTATGGTTTTGAATGTTGATATGTCCAGTAATTGTAAACCAATTTTGTGGGATCACCCTCTGGTGTATCAAACAATCATGATACTAACTAAGAATGTGTGATGGTCAAATGTAATTGTATTATGATGCATGTGTAGATTGGGAAATTGTATTCTGAAAACTTATTTAAATAGTGGTAAAATTATAATACTAGATGCCTAGGAGAATTTTAATAATGTAAGAACTAATTTGGACAATTGTATTTTGGTAACTTATTTACAGAGTGATAAAATTATAATACTAGATGCTTAGGAGAATTTTAATATTATATTAATTGTACAATGTTGGTGAAATATTAATAGTAATATTAGTAAGTACAATGTTAATAAAATATTATCATTAATGTTACTATTAATGATAATAGACTACATTAGTAATAATGATATTAAGAGTAACATTAAAGTTGATAATAATATTGGTATTAATAATCTAAATTATTTTAATAATATAAAAATAATAATTAATAACAATATTTCTATCATATGCATTATTAATATGAAAGGTCGTTAACATGAATCTTATAAGAATTTTTTTTGCTAATAGTCATAATAATAGTATCAACATGAAGAATTATTAATACCCATAGCAGTGTTTCAATTAGACGCCATATTTTAATAAGTGGTTCTAATAACAATTATTTGAAAATTGTAACTAATCTCGTTTAGCACTAAGTGATGCATCGACACCATTTTTTCATCTAATGCCAATGGTATCAGTAGATAACGTGTTAAAAATTGAACAAATATATGCTAACCTCACCACGATTCTTAACGACTCAATTGATGTCATTTGCAAGAGATTCAACCCCTGCAAGGTGTCATAATGATAGTTTTATTAAATCAGAAGTTACAACATTTTATTCAAATTGGCTATTCTAAAGTGTTTTACAATTAAGCAGTGTAATTGTAGAAATATCTCGAGTGCTAATTATTCCTTAAGCATAAGTTGGTTTGTGGAATCACCATAGGGGTGAGTAATTGTTTGTGTTCCATGAAATCTAGGTTGTTATGGATCGATTTCAATCAATTTAGGGTGTGTGTGATGCACTCTGCACATCTTTTTGAGTTACCTTTCCTCTCTCTACCTTTGGATAAACACGAAGAAATTCTAAAAATAATGCCTTTTGATGCATATAATGTTGTACCATGTTAAACATGGTAGAATAGTTATTTGCACATTTCAAAAAGTGCTTAAAAAAATAGTTTTGTTTTTGTCATTTAGACCAAATTTAGGGCATTACAAGTAAGAATGTGTTAATGACATAAAACCCTTGTGTCATTTCAAAAATTATACTCTTCAATTAATGCAACATGGTTAGCTAAAGGGGGGGAATATGTAAGTGCCCAAAATATGAGATTCAATAAGGCAGATTTCATGATGAAACAACTCCTCGTAATCCAACAAGACATGTCAAAATTAAAATATAACAATTATTTTGTATCTCTTACAAAAATCCTACTTATTAAACCTCCTAAACCCCTCCAACTATCTCTAGTAATTCTTATTTTTCTTTTAATATTTTCCCATACCTTTTTTTTCTTACCTTTTTGAAAATGGTTCTAAATCACCATCTACATCACTTTTGATTAAATGCATAAGTTTTTATTTCATTCCTTTCTTAGTTTTTCTCAATTTAGATATAATTTTAATGTTCCTTATTCCCAACCAAAAAAAAAAAAAAATCTTATCCAAAAGGATGAAAGTATCTCCAAAAAGTAGACTACCATTTTTTCCCTGGAACCATAATAAGACTCAATCATTCATATTTCCTAATGTCCATAAACTTAGATTTTTCTTTTTTTGTCATGGATGCATGTGAAATTCAATTTCTCATTGGAAGAAATAAAAAATTGGCATTGAGGACTTGGCATCCAAATTGCTGCATGTCTACAACAGTAAGCTCTAGTTGTAGATTTCTAGTTTCTTTGCTTAGTAGTTTAGATTATTTTGTTTAATAAATTTATATTGTTATATTTGACTAGTGTAGTTTGATTTTAGCTTAGAGTATATTTAGAATTATATATTTATGTGTGTTTTCATCAACTATGTGTGTGTTTAGTTAATAATTTTCTTACAATTGTTATTATTTAATCATTTTCAACTCAAAGTACTATAATCAATTTATTTATTTTCATGGAAGTAAAACAATCATTTCTAGTCTAAATATTGTCTAAAAATTTAAGATTCCCTCTACCAATCTATTTTGAAACACATATGTGAATTAGTGAAGGAAACTTCAAGAAAACCTCTATGTATATCAATGAACAAAAATTCTTTTTGAAAACCTTTGATGGAACTATACTAGAAGAAAGAGACTTTTAATATCCTTAATTTACATAGTTTATTCAAAATTAAAATTCTATGGGAGTGGTTTTCAAATATTATTATTTTAAAATAGTTAAGAAGTTTAATTACAAATATGTGCCTAGAAAAAACCCTTACTTTTTTAGGAAAATTAAAACAACTACTTGTACATTAAAGAAAAAATTATTAAAAATTTGTTTCACACTGTTATTAGTTGCACTCATTTTAAATATTGAATTAAAAAAATTAAAAGATAAAATTCTTGCAATATAAACTAGTAATTGGATTTCATGCATTTAAGTACTTACTTTCTCAATTAAATATGATTTTTCACATTTTATTAATTAAATCATTTTAACTCATAAAATGTTCCATTTAACAAAATAACCAATTCAAAAATTGAGAAATATTAAAAACCATTCTAAAATATAAGAAAAAAAATGAAAGCAAACACTTATGCAAGCATATACATTTACCCATACACATGCATTCATGCAAAATCCACACTACTTCCTTACTTGGGAACATTCTAAGGGCATGAGATAGAATTAAACTTTGTTATCACAATGTCATGCCTAAAAGACAGATATCATCCACATCATTGGGAAGATGTAGAAGTGGGAACCCAAGGAGGAGGAGACCATTTAGCACAACTCTAAGAATATTGTTGGAATTTTTCACTACACCCACATCTTTGGCCTTGACATGGGGACTAGCCATGGATTAGGAATGGAAGAACTTGAGTGATTATGTATGGAGTATTTCTCCAATGATCTAATAGGGCTTCAAGGTGGGCCACTACCAAACTCACTTTGTTAGCTTTCATCTATATATGTAGAAGCTAATTGGATAAAACAAAAGATGTGGATTAAGTTAAAAAATGCTTGTCATTTGAGTTATTAGAGAATAAGGTGACATTTCTATTCTTCAAATAGTGAACAAAATATCCATTATGAAAGTATGTCACAGGTCTAAGTAAATTCAACAAGAAGTTAAGGCCCACAGCCCAACAAAATATTGTTAGGTGGAAAAATATACTTGAAAGGGCTTGAAGAAGCCATGAATCCATGACGAGGCTAATTAAGCTCTAGAATAAAACCCAAAAAGATGTTTGAGAGTCTCAATTTTTTTAAAAAAATTGAAACACTTAAGATTAGAACTACTATGTGAATAAAGAGTTTGCTAAGAAAGCCTTGATAAAGAATACATGAATCAAACGAGGCAAGCTTAGATTCCACACTAGCTTTCTAAACTATCTAAAATCTCTTACTCCAAACATGGATAAAAAGGCTAAGACGCCAATGCTCATTTAGCTTCTAAATCATAGGCAAGTGAGGGAAGAGTTAATTATAGCCTTTGCTCTAGGAAAATATTTATAGAAGTGTGTGTCTAAAAATAATTTCTAGTCCCTCCACCTTGGCCAGTTTGATTGAATTACAATATTATTCTAAAATTCAAAAGGCATAACCTCTAGGGTCTCCTAAAAGGATTCCTTATCTTAACTACTTTCACCCATTTCAGAGCTGTTCAATATAACAAAACAATCACCCATTTCAGAGCTGTTCAATATAACAAAACACAGAGATGTTTCATGTTGGATTCTTGTGTCAAAAAGGTGTAATTCAAAACAGCAACCTAGTTTGCTAGTATAGGCCGATTTCATAGAATTTCCAATACATAAGCTTCCACCATAAGCCATCTTGTGGATAGTGATTCTCATTCTAATTACATTAAGACAAAAAGAAACATGCAAAACCAAATTGCTCAAGGACCATGCACAACATTCCCCATTTGAACTGTACTAATGTAATAATTAGCCATTACCAGTTTGTGGTGCACCCTCCTGAACCATATCTGCTGGAAGTGCTGCTGGGTCAAGCTCCCAACAATCTCTTGGTATATTCAGAGCATCATTCCCTTTAAGTCTGTGTGCTGGCACCTTATGTGAGAATCTCAGCATGTTTTTCTCTGTAACACTTTCAATCTCCATCCTTTGGAACAGAGTCTTGTATTTCCCCACCTTCACAAGAGGAACAACATCGATCCCAACCTCATTTACAGAATCGTTGAGAATCTCTACAAGGAGATATTTATGCCTGATTTCCTCAGGAGTGGATGCATCCCAATCCGGGGACCAGTCCCTATACAGAGCCCAAACATCTCCCCTTCTTGGCATAATTTTAACCCTTCCCTTGGATCTCTCCCACCTCACAATGTGAGAGAAAACATTGACGCTTTTGATAGTAATAGCATTTAGAAACTTGAAATCTCCACACCCCTTATAAAACCCTGCTTTGTGCCATTTAATAAGAGCGGGCTCGTTATTGAGCATTGAGTCAAGCCAAGTTATCTGCACCTTAAATGGATAAAAGGAACAAATCTTCCGTATCCGAGCATAAAACCGAGGCATTCCATCCTCATCATCATATGCAGCCCAAATCTGGTCCACCTCAAATGACTCTTCTGCTCTGTCTCCATCAAAATCATAAAAATCTGCATCTGGCACAGCCATCATCTTCTCCTTTATATCTCTCTTAGCTTTTCTTCTTACGCTATTAGCGTTGTTAGTTTTCCCCCTGTTCTCCTCCCCGCGAATTTTGCGGGGATTAACTTGATCAGGATACAGGGGCAGACCAACTGCGACCATCCCCTTCAGCTTTGTACTCAAGATTGTACATGAATTGCCCTGATAGGCGTCTGCCCTATCACTCTCCCTGCCAAAACCATCTTCCAGAATAACACAATCATCGTCGTCGCTGTCATCATCAGTACCATTGTTTTTTCTTTTGTTACCAGCACCGGACGCCATACCAAAGCCCTGATTAGGCCTCTGCTCAAAATCCTTCTCCAATTTGTCAAAGATTTGTTGCACAAACCTTGCAGTGGCCTCTGCAGAGGCAGCAACATAAACACTCTGGCCTGAGCATCTCTGGCTTTCTTTCTGAGACTCGTTACTGGATGGCCAATAGCCATGGACATTACCCCTGAAAGGCCTTCGCAATCCACTTCTCATCTTATCATACTGAGCCTTTCTAGTTTCATCAGAAAGAACTGTCCAAGCTTCTGCAACCAGCTTAAATGCTCGCTCAGCTCCTACACCACAGTTCTTATCAGGGTGCAGCAACAAAGCCAATTTCCTATACTGTTTCCTGATTACAGAGACTTGGGCATGAGTATCCACATCCAAAACCTTGTAATAATCAACCAATCCCTTGGGTTTTTGGCCAGGAGCAGCAGCCAGGTGGACATTCAGAACTGCTATGAATTGAGTGAGGCCTTCAAGAAGAGGATATATATTCTGAGCTTTCAATGCCATCTTCCTGGCACCTTCCAAATCCTGGGCTTCAAATTTTTTCTCTGCAATTTCCTTGGCCTTTCTGGCCTCATCTTGATAGCAGTCCATTAGCAATGCCTGTACAACTATTCTTGGCTTCCAAGGCTGACGGGAGACGTATGAAGTAGCACAGAAAAACAATTGTTACTGCCCAGAAATAGTATGAAGAAATTTGGATCCCAACTTCTATCTCTGCAAATGAGTTAAGCCAATAAGCGGCTGGTTGTAAAGGTAGAGGTAGAGCTCACGACCAATTCAATAAGTGAAAAAGTTACCAAAAATGGACATGAAACGTTTTGTTTCAATCAATTGCAATCTTTTTGGGTAAGGAGGGATGGTACACCTGAACCTTGAGCAGCTCTCGCCTATCCATTCTCTGCCCACGTCCCAATCCATTACGTACTATGTCAGTGTCCCGGGGCTTAACCGGCACACTCTAAGCATTCACTGCTTAGGTGGCCGGGCCCACTCTTAACCTCATCTTTCCCCTTCGTACCGTTTTTTATCCACTCTTAACTCTACCTTTTTCCTTCGTATCTTTCCGTTCACGGATTTGCCGTTGCAACCTTTTCAGGGAGTCCCGATGCCCTCTGGACGCTGCTAATCTCCCTTAAAAAAGGCATGTCAGAGGCATGTAACATGCATATACCATAGATGAAACATCATACAAATTGATAACCGGGGGCCCACCAGGCTGGCAGCGGAAGTGACGGGAAGGATAACGGAAGGTAGCGCCGTTATTTATTTAATTTTGTAGTTTTGCCGCTTTCTCTGTTCAAACGTAAACTTCAACTAACGTGGGTGGGGCCATCCAAAAGAAACGTATTTAAGAAGCCTTAAGAGTTATATGGAGTTTGTTACAATGAACAAATAATATTGGTTAAAGTGATTGTGGCTCCAAATTCCTCTCCACAACATAGACGAAAATCATTGCAATTACCACTATTATTAATATATTATATGATATTATAATAAATATATTATTATACTAGTTTTATATTATTATATTATTATATTATTATATTATAGTATAGTATTGGGAAGGATATATCTTGAAACAACACAAGGATTAGAAAGGATACATCTTGATGATGATGATTGGTGTTGGATCAAGGCTTGCAAGAAGGCTACAAACAAGACCACAAATGTGATTCGATGATTTAATGTAGATTCCATAATTGGATTGCATGGATTGGGATCTTATTGTGATTTTGAATTGCAAGGAGTGATGGAAAAATTAGATAGATGGAATTAGATTGCATGGAGGAGTAGCCTATAGCTAGGTACCAATGACAAATGATTATGGGATAAGGGGATTAGGCTATAGAATGGAGTGATGGATGGTGAATGGGACGAGTTAAACTAAAGGAAGTATCATGAGACTTTTCTATAATGGTTCAACATGCACAATGATAATCCTATAAGTATTCCCTTACCAATAACCACTAAGTTGAGCCTAGAACAATGCCCTAAATCTATGGAGGTTTTGAGGGACATCAAAAAAAATTCTTATGCAATTGTAATTGATAG